>OW445486.1:1398855-1638855 GCA_918226075.1 Microctonus brassicae | reverse complement strand
TTTTCGTTGATTGTCGGAGAACTAATCGATTTGATGTCTGACGGAGAACTGATTTTTCTATTTCAATTTAGTTATTAGATGATGAAGTTTTAGATGGAAGGAGAAATCAAAGTTTCTCACGGTCCAAGTAACTTTATCATTGGTTGGTTTTATTTAAACAATTCCCTTTCCTGTTTTATTTTTATTCTATTTGATTCTATTGGTTTTCAAGATGAAATGGAAGGGATTTTATTTGATATAAGTAATTCTATAAGTGTTATGTTTATTTCATATATATCCATCATAGTTATATACTCCTAATTTTTTATTCGTGTATGTCATCCATATTTCATCGGGTACTTTCTTTGAGGTATATTTATTTCCCGAATGGTACTCTTAGTTTTATTGCTTTTCTTGATATTTGATGGCTAGTGTTCTCATGGGTAGTGTTCTGTTTAACTTATAGATTTCGTTTTATGTATTAAGATATTGTTACGTCCTGGAGTGCGCGATTTCGTCGAGAGAGGCTTACCTTGTTGAATTACGTTGTTCGTGGTCGGGCGCCTCTGCTCCAGATTGGTTGAGAGCCAATCTCTGCGATGCTCCAGCGTAATTGATGCCAACCTTACTATAAAATGTTTATTTGAATGTAGGGATTTATTTATTCCCCAGATTAGTAGGTTCGTTGCAGGAATTAGCGGATTGTGAAGATGTTCGGGTTGGCGGTAAATGAATAACGTTTATGAACACGATTTAAATTTAAATCACTTATTTATTTAATTATTTTCACTTCACAAAATTGTTCAATGGCTTACTTATTTAATAATAATATCGATGATGAGTTAACAAATAAAAATTATTAACTTGATTACTGTTAGTTATTCTATCTTTATTTAATTTTAAACGAGAACTCCGACTTGTTTAGTTATTTATTATATTCTTATTCAACATTAATTTTCTCGCGAACATCGCGGATAATTGTCACTCTCGAGTGTATTCTGAGTAGGAACTGCACTCTACTCGATTCGAACTCGGTACTACGTGATTTTATTAATTCATTAAAGAACTTGTATTTTCCTTAACTTGTCGGAGAAACTGATCTTTTTAATATTCGTCGGAGATCTGAATTAAAACTAGGACTAAGACTAAATGACGTTGTGAAGTGAAGTGAAGCTATAACGATGATGCTGCTATGATCAAGGGGTTTATATATCCTTCAAACTAGAGCATTTTGGGGGTAGTGAGTATGTGACTTTTGGGGTTGGAATGTAGACAAATAAATTTTGCGTTATCTTGAATTTAACGAACATATTCACTTAGAGTTGGCGACGGACCCATTGATTGCCCTTATCGACGCATTCCTTTTTCCATGACCAATATGCGTATTAGAGAAATCTATTAGCGCATCCTGTGAGTCATCGAGTTCTTGTGAAAAGTCATAAAATCTGGAATGCGTCCTCATCGAGATCGATATCGACTCTAAAAAAATACAAACTTTTCCAATTTGGGGCCTGATTTATGGTACCATTTTGAAGATAGAAATTAAAAAGAAAAGAAAATACGTATAGTGAAAATTCGTCCATAATTTAGCCAGAAGACGTAATACTTGTAATTACATCATATGTGTAGTTGGATTTGTTAGTTGTATATTTATTATGTAACATAATTAGAGTTCTGTCTTATCGATCGCAGTTCTCATGTATTTCATTTGTATATATGTATATTATGTTATACAGCTATTTCTTAAGGTTTAAGTTCTTATTAACTAATTATTCTATGTTTAACCTATATAATAATATATCCCTACGCTGGGGATATAACAATATATATAAAAAGATATTTATTTAAAATGTTTGACATTTGTGTTTAGCGCATGTGCATTATTTAGAGTTTATAAAAGTGCATTTTCGGTTCAATGTTTATTTCTGTTATTTCTAAGAGCGATAGTGTTTGAATATTTATTATTTTGTTTGAGCTCTGGTTTCAAGTGAGAGTCTGTTAGTTTTTCTCGATATTTCCTGGTATTCATTTTATACTGCTTTTATTTATTATAGCGTACGGTATATGTCAGTTCAAGTTTTTAGTTGCGTAATTAAATTATTTTATATTTCATACGTTAATTGCCTTGTTCGTTGAATGTTCATTAAATGTGTACAGATATTTAATTATTAATTAATTGAGTTTAATCGTCTAATTATTCGATAGGATTCTGTAATATCGATCGTAGTTCTCGTTTGTCTTACTTATATTTATAGGTATAAACGTTATTTCTACCTTCGCTTGAAGTGTAGTTTCTTATAGTCTACTTATTCTATGCTTAAACATATATCCCTATACTGGGGATATAACATATGTGCGTAAATGTATGCTAGTAAATGCATCTAACTGTACTAGGAGATGTTGGTACTTTTTGTTTGTAATCTTTATTGGCCCGACGTGGTCAATGTGGTAAGTATCTAGGGGCAATCGTCCTTTATCTATTGGGCTCAAGAAGCCGTCGGATTTCCCACTCTTCCTCTCTGCCAAAGTACAACTTAGGCAATTCATCACGACCTTCTCGACCAACTCGCGCAATCCAGTGAACCAATAATCTTCTTTGACGATTAATTCAGTTTTGTTAACCCCAAAATGGCCTCGCTCGTGTGCCTGTTGCACCACTTGCACCTGCATTTTTCGCGGCACCATCATCACTAAATTGTCATTCACCATCCTGCATGACACGCCATTGCGTACTTCGTATCCAATAACACGTTCATCATTCACATTGTAATCAATTTTTTTAGCTGCGGGTCATTTTTCTAGCGTTTCGTAACTTTATCAACACGTTATTATCCGATTCTTTCACCACTAGCACTTCAGGCAATGGATATCGACTCAACGCGTCTACGTGTTTCATCGCGGCTCCCGAACGATGCACCATTTCCTACTCAAAGTCCTCTTACATTAATGCCCATCTGGCCACTTGCGTACTCAACTCTTTTTTCTTCATAGTTAACATGAACGCCTGACAGTCAGTTATTATTATAAATTTAATCCCGAACAGATACACTCTGAATTTTTCAAGCGCGTTGATTATCGCCAAAATCGCTGGCAAAATACACGGGATGGAAATTCCGATTGTCACCACCGCGCTGGAGCAGAATCATACCATAACCCCATCGCGACGCGTCTGTGTACAATTCGGTTTCAGCGTTTGGATTATACAATTTTAGCACCGAATCGCTACTCAATGCGGCTTTCAATAACATAAACGCTTCTTTCTCTCTCACGTCAAAACAAAATTTTTCATCCTTTTTCAAAAGATCTGTCAAAGGTCTCGCGATATCTGACTAATTTAATACAAACTTGCGAAAGTACCCCCATAATCCTAAAAAACTCTGTGTCGATTTGACATTAGTAGGTACCAGATAATTTTCGACGGCCTTCATTTTACTCCGGGACGGTATAATACAGTCGTTGCCTACTATGTGGCCCGGATATTCTATCTCAGTCTATAAAAATCTACATTTTGCCTAATTAATGTCTAGTGCGTATTGACTAGCGACGTCTACCACTCTGGATAACCGCTCGAATCGGTTCTTCGAGCGATTTTCCTAATACAATCACATCGTCCATGTATGAGACTACTATGTTTTGATTCAGTAGCTCTCTAAACACTGCATAAATGTATTTTCGAAATATCGCGGGCAATACCGATAATCCAAACGGTGTTTTCAAGAATTCATAATGTCCCGAAGGCGTTAAAAAGGCTGTATATTTTTCACTATTTTGTGCAACAGGCACATGAAAAAATCCGGTTTTCAAATCTATAGTGAGTAGATAAACAGGGCGGGTTCTGGGACAAACCCGTCGGTAACTTGCATTGACCCCTACCTTACCGACAGTTCCATAGTAGATCCTAATCTGTTTTATCATCTGGTAGAAAAAGTCGATTTCTGTATTATCCACTAAGCGACGTTTCTCGTGGTGTGAAATTTTTTATCGATATCGATGATCGTACTATAGTATGAGTTTCTTTGTTGCGACATTGGGGAAATGGATAACTGTACGTTTCTCTGTGATTGAACTGTAGTTTCGCTGTTGAGTGGGTGGGGGAAATTCAAATGAATAAGTTTATATTCATAATATATATGAAATATTTTTTTCCCTACAAATATGAAAGAATGAAAGAAAAAAGAAAAAATCGATAAACCGATGAATAAATCAATAAATGATGGAAAAGTAAATAATCATATAAATAATTGTATGAGTCACTGTATATATATAATTATATAGATAAGCATATGAATAATTGTATAAACAAAAAATATGTAGATAAATAAATATGTGTGTGTGTAGGGAGGGGGGCTATCTAATAAGAGCTCGAAAAATGGGTGCACACCAATATAAATTTGATATGTTTCTTCATGATAGATCAGTGAACATTTGACGCATTCATCATCAAGTTCTAGAAAAATCTTAATGAAGAAGAATCAAGAGTTTTTACCAACGAAATTTTTCATATGGAAAAAAAATTTTTTTATGAAAAGTTTTGAAAAGTTTTCCATAAATCTCCGAAAGTTCGGAAAAAGTTTTTGAAAATTTAAAAAAGTTTTGAAAAGTTTTTATAAATTTGAAAAAGTTTTGCGAAATCTGAAAAAGTTTTAAAAAGTTTTCTTAAATTTGAAAAAGTTTTTAAGAATTTGAAAAAGTTTTCATAAATTTCAAAAAGTTTTCATGAAATTTGAAGAATGGAGATTATTCTGAATATTTAAGGCTTCAAACATCAGAGCAATCAATTTATTGTGAAAAAACTAGCAAGTATTCTCTACACAGTATCAATGTTGAAGAAAATATTGAAGTTACACACATACTATTCAAACCACCATGCTTGTGGGGTGAATTATCGAAGCAGTATCAAGCAATAAATTCATGGTTGATACGTAATTATCATGGAATATCATGGGATACTGGTGATGTATCATATGATCAGCTCAACAATGTTCTCGAGATTCTATTGAAAGATGTTGATCATGTGTATGTGAAAGGAGTTGAGAAAAAGCAATGGTTATCAAGTATTATTGGGCATATGGGAAAAACAGTTATCGACCTAGAGAGTTTCGAATGTTTATTATTGAAAAATCATGGAATGCAAAACTGTGAATATCACGAATACCCAGAATCTGCATTTTTCTATCAGTTTGCCCACGCTAATGTTATATATTTGAAGCGTTGGATGAAGGACAGAAAAAAAAAATTCAGCACCCCTCAATAGGTAAATTATTGGAGATTTTTTTATCATCTTGAGGAGCGCATCGAAGATATGAATGTGGGGACACATCGCATATTTTTCCAAAGAATTTATTCTTAAATATGTCTCGAGCAAAATAAATAATAATATCTGAGATAACCAGTATTATTATAACAGGATGAAGACATTAATGCTTACCAACCATATCATAAAATTATCAACGATGTCATAAAACATTATCAATCTATTGCCACTGATTATGATGAATTCTTCAATGACATTTCATTCTTCAAAGATTGTATATTATGTAAAAAAAGAAAAATTGTTAATAATTTCGATAATAAATTGAAAATGTTTGCATACAAAAATTGAATAATCGAATAAATTATTTACTATAACTATTCAACTATTGGGTATTTAGTATAAGTGTTCAGAGATAATTTCAGCATTGCAGGTATTCTTTATAGTCGAAATATTATCCATCTAACACATACCACTTACGTTCATTTGTTTATCCTATAAAATAATTTTTTCATATTCATTGTTTCTCAACATGATCTGAAATTTTATATTAGTTCCAATCATATTTCACTCTCTATTAAATGGATGATATATTTTTTTTTCCCATATAACACAAAGAAAATAATTTTTCCCATGAGTTGTGGAATATATTATTTAACTTAAGAAATGATATAAAGATGTATATATTTACTCTTATAATCCAAGAAAAAATATGCTACTAATCTATTGAGGAGAGGTGCCATAAAAGTTATAGAAAACATCGAGAGGTTGGTGGCGAAAAGGTCCAGCGTTAAAATAATGTTTTAATACCTAGAAATTATTCGTTGCATATTATAAGTTCCGCGCAAAATGAAAAATTAGTGGTATGGTGAATGAAAAATATTTATCATTTCACATGCAAGAGCATCAGTGGCTACGAGTCGAAATTTTACCGCTCTATAACATATCCAACTTATCGCTTTTTAACAGGTTGGAATAGTTGTGGATGTTCTATTCCAATGATATTTTAACCTGTTTTTAACGTGTTACCTATGCACAAATCTCCGATTCAGGGGTTAGATCAGCAAAAGACAACCTCCCTACCATATATTTTTCAACGGTTATACCAGTTGAAGAAAGGTTGAGCTTCTAAGCGTGATACGGTGGATCCGTAAAAGAAATGCTGTATCCCCCCTGCCCCTCGGCCGCCTTATCCTTATTTCATGCAATAATAATTATAATAATGGATGAGGATTATTTGTGTGTATATTCATTAAATATAAAAATTCATGATTCATATTTTTTTTTATTACAAATAAAATAAATGAAACGAATCCAATTAAATATATATGTATATATACATATGTATGATCATATATGTATATTTAGCAAATAATGTTTCCATTGTTTAATACATATATGCTTATATAAATACTTATATAAATAACATATAAACACTTATAGAAATAACTTTATCTCTCACCAAGAAATGCATAGACAACAAATTAAATATATATATATGTCTGTGTGTGTGTGTGTATTAACGTGTATCATTTGTAGGCGATATTTATTTTTGCCATGATCAGTGAAAATCTGATAACTTTAAAAAAAAAAAATATTTCCATTAGAAACAAAATACTAAGTTAATTAGAGGTTTCGATTATTCAAAAATTCGTTGTCAATTAACCAACATTTATAGCTTAGTTCCAATCGAGAATTTAATGACACCATGTATATTCATAGATATAATTGATAATAACCAAAAATATATTGCTATACCTATTAATGCGAAGGAACTTGAATGAAATAAAAATAATAAATGAACAGATCTAGTATATATGTATATACTCGATAAGGGCGACGTCATTTGAAAATTACCGGTACAACAGAAATTCTTAAAATCTAGCAATCAAATTAAAATTATCAATTAACAATGTGTATGCCAAAAAATACGCCAATATACATAAAAATAAGATGATAGAATAATGGAAAAGTTGAAGTGTTGGATGCTAAATTTTTTTTTATTTATTCACATTAATATCATTTTTTCACAATATTTTCACTGCCATCACATGGTTATTGTGAAAGATAACATGATGCATTTTTGCTATAAAGATATGTATCATGATCATTAAACGAAATATTTTGCACTATATATATCACTAGGTACCACAACTGCACAGATTTCGTGAATATTATTATGCAAATGCAATATTATACTTAACAAAACACAATATAATACTGACATAATCGGACAACGCACGAAAAAACATGCGAAACAACGACGCTCGGAACAGCTGTATTGTCATTGTCCCTGTGTCATTGTAAGGCAATGGACGAAAGTTGCCGATGATTTTACGGAATCGACCGATCGCTCACGCCTTATTTTTTCTAAGTCCATAGAAATAGGATGGAAATTTTTCTAAGTTCCGTCAACTGAAAATTTTCCAAGTCCCACGTTTTGTGGTGGGGGTTTCAGAACTATCGGGACTTATTCACAACATATATTGTAAGCTATGAAAATAGCGTGGTGGGGAGGTTCGGAATATTCAAGACTTTTTCAGATCTTCAAAATGCCTACGTCAAAGACATTAATTAGTAATGATCATCTTAAATATAACTTGTTTAATTCATAATATTATAGAATGTTTATAAATGTATATATTTATATTTATTTCAAAAAAATATGAATAAATACATTAAAAAGGATAATTTAGTGTCATTGTTATTGTTTCACATCGAATGGATTTCTTTCAAAATCTTCATCTAAAAACTGGATTTATTCTTTTATCAATTGATTTATAAATGATATTTAAGTCTTTTATAAATGTACTGTGCATAGTGATATATTGATATACATATATATTATGTATGTTATGTATATATATAAACTGTCAAATAAATAATTTCAAATATGGTTTTACACATGCACAAATATATAGTAACAATTATTTTATGCTCACGTAAATATATGTATGTATAGGGTATTTAGTGAGAATGTATGATATTTTTATAATTAAATTATACTATAGTATTATAACGCATAATTTTTACATATCATATACAATATTCTTCAGAGGTTATATACATATTGCATTGGCCAGCAGATGAGTTGGAGACGCTAAATATATGTTAAAATTTCGGTAAGATACGCTGGAAACGCTGAATCCCACCTACATTTATTACTTGAGATGTTGGAAGTGCAAAAGAATGGTAAAATCACGATCAGAGGAGTCAAACATGTAAAAGAATAGTTAAATCCACGTTGGATATGTTATAGAACGGTCAAATTTCGACTCGAGGCGCCAGGAGGAATCGACAAAAACCCGAATTCCTATTTCAACATATAAGAGTGTTTCATTTTTATGATAAAATTTATTTTGTCTCTCGTACCTGAAAATCTGGTTTATTTATGAAAAAAATAAATTATTCTTATTTGAAAAAAAATTCTGAATTAGAGGTTTCACTCAACAAAAATTCGATTTTCCATATAAATAACATGAGAAAATTTTTTTTTCTCGACTTGAACTCAATTTTTCGGTAATCAAAAATTATTTTTGGAAAAAATAAATGTACAACTTTCATAGGGCATCAAATTTCATACGAAAAAGTGTTACACCGCAAACGCTATCCAACCGAAAGTTTCCGAGTTGTAGAGCTGAAAAGGTGAAAGTAGATTATAATTGACAACGAATTTTCTTTCAACTGGAATATATTGATTTGGCACCAATTATTATCTCACAATAGACACTATAATGCTTAATCAACAATTTGAGAATTTTATAGAATTTATTGTAAGATAATAATTAATGTCAGATCAAAAAATTCCAGTTTAAAGAAAATCTGTTGTCAATTATAATCAACTTTCACCTTTTCAGCTCTACAACTCGAGAACAATTGATCGGAGAATGTTTGCGGTGGAAAACTTTTTTGTAGCAAATTGAATGCCCTACAAAAGCTGTAAATTAATTTTTTCCAAAAAAAATTTTTGATTACCAAAAAATCGAGCTGAAGTCGAAAAAAAAAAAAATTTCTCATGTCATTTATATGAGAAATCGAATTTTTGGATCCACTGAGCCCCAAATCAATGCAGAGTTTTTTTTCAATCATGAATTTTTTTTTTATTATAAATTTTCACATTTTCAGGTATCACAGAAAAAGAAATCTCATCCAAAAATGAAACTAATGCATATGTAAATTAGTATGTACACGTTGCGCTTGCACTGTTCCATTATACATATTTTTTGTAGGACTAGCAATAAGGGCCAATTTTTTTGTAGGACATTGATTATTTTGGATCAAGAATATGCTTATATCTATCATTTAGATTTGATGTCCTACAGATATTAATGAAAAAACTTTTATCGTGGGATCGACAATCTTCAAATGTAGGACTGGGAAAATAGCCCAATAAATTTGTAGGACAATGTGGCCTTCTAATTATGTTAATATTCATCAAGCTATAGAAAAAAAATCATCTAAATATTCATTACTTTTTATTTTCAAATGAATTCTACATGTTTAAGAGGAGGGACAATCTTGATGGACCCATTTTTTTTGTAGAACGAATATTATTTCGAATTGTTTATATGATAATCTTGAGATTTACCTAAAAAATAAAATATTATTCATTAATTTTGTTCAATCACCGAAGTGATGTTTTTGACACCTGCACAGTCTCTAAGCTCCCATTTGAGCAAATTTTATCAGAGGAAAATTTTGTGAGTCTTGCTGAAATGAAGCTGCTCATGAAAAATTAATTTTATATTAATTGTTTGCAAAATGGAGCCTGGGCTCCCGGACTAATCTATTTTGAATTAATTTTTTTTTATACATGATTTTTCATTTTCTTAATTCCTTTTGTAGTTATGGCCACGTAAATGTGAGACAACAGGTGCAAAAATACTAATTTCATCTGACGATGAAATATTATGTAATCAATTTCATGCTATTCTGGAGAATACAGAATCATATGCGGCAGTATCATATCATTCCATCCATGAATGGCTAAATCCACTCACAATTTCAACACCTGAAGAGGTACTCAGTAATGAACAAATGATGCAAGTGATAGCCGAAGATGAAAAGAAAGAAAATGGAAAAATCGGCAGTGAAGAAAATAATGATGAAAATAACAATGAAGTGAATAATAATTTTAATTCGAATATCACCAGTGCAGATGTGACTGCATGTTTGGAAAAAGTTTTGGCTTATGGTGAAGCACATCCACATCATTTTTCTGACGACGCTGTTGCTACATTGTGTCGGATTCATAAAAGTATTATGGATGGAACAAAAATGTAGCAATTCAACAACAATTGTAGACAATATTTCTATCAAATGGGCTGTGAGTGACAAAAAGTGATATTTATATTATTCGTTTATTTAAAAAAAAAAATTATATATGTATATTAGACTGGTCCAAAAAAATCGACTATTTTTTTTTTTTTCAATTTTCGAAGTGAAATATCTTCGAGGAGGTATAAAAAGATGCCTGTTGAAATTGGAGCTCTAAATATTAATATTTAGAGGTTGCGCATCGTGAATTTCAATTTTTCCGTTTAAATAACATGGAAAAAATTTTTTTTTCCCCTTCAAAACGTTCTAACTTACGCACTAATATATCGATTCAAATGATCAATACACATTTTATAGGAAATTGAACGCTCTACAAAAAAGTGTTCTTATTATTTTTCTATAAATCTACTCTTTCAAAAGTTATTCAAGGTTTCAGTCAAATTACTAGGAAATTCAACATTTCTTCTCTCATTTCTGGCACCACTTTGAAGGTTATCATGGAATATCATGAAATAATTGTTGAAATTTTTATAATTTATGATTTCCGATGAAGAATGAGGTTATTTAACGATTTTGAATGGAAATGTCCATTTTTTGGGAAAATTAACAAAAAATTTTTTTAGTATTCAATGGCTAAAACTGTTATTTTTGATTATTCTACTTCAAGTGATTTTTTTCCAATTCACGTAATTTTACATTTTTTACTGTATGAATTTAAGGTATAAATTAATTTAATTCAAATTGCTTAGTTTGAAAAAAAAAATAATAATCAGTCGTAGTTTATCGATGATGTAGTGGACTTTTGTCAGTAAATCAATTAATAAACATGTATTTACTTTTTTTTTTCACTACTTATCATCACTGATGTGCTGAATGCAGACAAGTCGTCATGCGCATGTTATATCCCTAGCGTAGGGATATATATATTATCATATACGTTAAGCATAGAATAATTAGATAATAAGAAATTAAATTTTAAGGAATAAATATTACACTTATATTCGTATAAGATACATATATATATACAAGTTGAAATACTGAGAACTACCATTGATAAAACAGAATCCTACTATTACTAGGAAATTAATTTACACTATTATTGCAATATAAAAAATGAAATAAAATTATAACATTAAAATTAATAGAAACATAATATCAAAAATATAAATATATTTCCAACCCAAAATATGATAAAACATGTAATGCATGTGTTAGATACGATTAACAAATAGTTCGACAAATTCTTCCGCTATCCAATAGACAAATAAACCTATGTAAATAAAACAATCATTTTCTCACGCAATTCGAAAACCAAAAGAAAACTAGATAAAGTCCTCAAATAGAATGATTACGCAAGAAAACGCGTCTTATAAAAAAATCAATAAATAGAATTTCTGAGAAATGAATAAATCCAAAATAAATAGTAATAAACACACATGAAGAAAATAGAATTTCTAAAATCAATAGTGCATTTCCGTAGTTGATAAAAATATATAACACCTGAGTAAATAAGTTTACAATATCGTTCGATTCATTATCGCATAAAAGAAATTGTATCACAATTCTTAGAAAAGTTAATGTATCAAAATGCTGGGGGTCGTCCCCAACCAATCACAGAGATGAAAATAGCCGTAAGACGAAGGACCAACCTACATGTAAAATGATAACCAATAGAAACTTATTTTTTTGAATCAGGAGGTGAAAAACCCTCCCCTAATTAAAACTTATAAAAACCCAGGAAAACTCTGAAAAGTCAGTTCTCCGACGACTATTAGAAAGATCAGTTCTCCGACCAGATCAATCTCGAACAGATCTATTACAATTTTCAACTGACAGTTCTCTGATCAAGTATCTTCTTAAAAATAATTGTTTGATACACAAGTTTTTTAACTAATTAATAAAATCGCATAGTGCCGAGTTTAAATCGAGTAGAGTACAGTTCCTACTCAGAATATACTCGAGAGCGATAATTATCCGCGACGTTCGCGAGAAAAATTAATGTCGAATAAAGATATAAGAAATAATTAAACAAGTCGGAGTTCTCAATTAAAGTAAAAGAAAAATAGAGTAATTAACTGTAATCAAGGTAATAATTTTCATTGTCAATTCATCATTGATAACATTATAAAATAAGTGAAGTTAAATAAATAAATAGGCAGTATAACAACACTACTCTTCAGATCTCTACTTCTCAAGATTCCAGCCTAAGTCTAAACTCAAATTATTACTTTGAAATCAACATACTCCCGAATACCTCTACTATACTTTCTCACTTCCACTCTCCAAATTCTTACTTCTGATTTTTCATGTAAATCACATGAAAAGTAGAGATCTGAAGAGTAGTGTTGTTATACTGCCAATAAATAAGTGTTTAAATTCAAAGTGTGTTCCAAAATACATCATTTAAATACCGCTAAACCGAACACCTTCACAATTCACTAATTCCTGCAACGAACCTATTAATCTGGGGAATAAATAAATCCCTACATTCAAATAAACATTTTATAGTAAGGTTGATATTCAATTACTCCGGAGCATCGCAGAGATTGGCTCTCAACCAATCTGGAGCAGAGGCGGCCGACCACGAACAACGTAATTCAACAAGGTAAGCCTCTCTCGACGAAATCGCGCACTCCAGGACGTAACACGCACAGAAATCCTATGGCGCTGTATACCTATATTGTAGCGTGATATAGGTATGCAGCGCCGTAGGATCTCAAGTAATGACAGTTATTAAGAAAATTTAGAATTTTTCAAAAACCTTACTGTCATAAATGATTCAGCTGAACGTGGTAATGCGTTAATAGAAGAATACAACAACTCCTTGACAAAGAACGAGGAGCAACTCCAATATCTTCTACAAGTTGTACAAGAACATTATCGACGCTTTACGAATTGCAATAAAAAAAGTTTGAAATGTATTGATACTATAAATAATGTATAGTATTCTCCTAAAAAATAGTGATTGAAGACTGGGTATGTAAAATGAAATTTGTGTACTTTCATAATGATTAAACAGTATATCATTTCATAATTCATGTCTCTTTCTCAGTATTTTTATTGTCGTTGTTATTTCAGAAGATTGTACTTTTTTTTTTATAGAAAAATGAGTTCGCGAATGTGAAGTATTTTTGAACTTATGCATATTCAGTGATAAATTTCAAAATTGTGTGAGTAATAAAGAAAAAATGTTGAATTTCCTAGTAATTTGACTGAAACCTTGAATAACTTTTGAAAGAGCGGATTCATAAAAAAATGATAAGAACACTTTTTTGTAGCGCGTTCAATTTCCTATAAAATGTGTATTGATCATTTGAATCGATGAATTAGTGCGTAAGTTAGAACATTTTGAAGGAGAAAAAAAAAATTTTTCCATGTTATTTAAACAGAAAAATTGAAATTCACGATGCGCAACCTCTAAATATTAATATTAAGAGCTTTAATTTTAACAGGCATCTTTTTACACCTCCTCGAAGATATTTCACTTTGAAAATTGAAAAAAAAAATAGTCGATTTTTTTGGACCAGTCTAATGTATATTATTATAGATGTCATTATGAAAGCAAGTGATACATTAAATTTAAAAAAAATATTAGTTTCGCAACATAATATTAGTCATGCTTCATTTTTAAATAATTAATAAAAAAGACTGATAATGTAATAATTATGAGAGTTAAATTATAAACAAATAGTTACTTAAGTTGTTAATGAAAAAAGAACACATATTTGAAAATTCATGGTTTTTCATTTTGTGTCTTTGCATAACGCAACCTCTTCCGCTTGGCACCCTCGGTATCAGATTATTTTCAATCCCTATTAAAACATTCATCATAAAAATAATACAGAAATTAGCACCCAATAACTATTTATACATTGAATCATAAATATTATTGCCTAAATGATTAGAATGATAAGTTTCATCAATCAACAAAATATTATTTTCAAATATGGATGAGTATATATTGTGATGATGTGCCTGGACACATCATCCGTTGGCTCTTTGTATAGAGAAATATTGCTGCGCTGAAAATAAAATAAAGCAAAATAAGTTGAATTGTCAATGTTTCAGTAAAATATATCCGGATAAATTAAACAAAATTAAAATGGAAGTTTACCTGGCGTATAAAGGTATGAATGGTTGTGAGAATGTTGTGTAAATGCATGAATGTGTCAATGTGAATAAAAAACCGGACGTCAGCATCTAAGTCATCACGTGGCGAACATCATCATTATAAATAAATCATCGAGCTGATTGTGTCCAATGGAATGAGCCAATATAATACGTTTTCCGGAGAGTTGGGCAAAAAAGAGAAAACATATGATTCAATGAACATCCATAGATCTGCACTAACCTAAAAGCGAGGTTTGTGAAACGAATGCTTAGTGAAATATTGAAGGAAAAATTATAGTGGTCGTAAAATAATACTCACGGGAGTAAAACATCCAGAGGAAATATTATTAATGAGTGATCACAATATAATCACCGTACAATATTTTGGATGAACAACACCAACACTACATTCAATCATGGTATACAATAATAATACGCCATGTATGACACTTTTGAGGGTTAGTGATACCACCAGATCTAAAAACATCGACTTGGCGCCACCGGACTATCGAATCCATCCGTATAATTATGATCCAACCTGGATAATTCAATACTGCAGTCGATGAATGATTATAGACCTTATAATTTTTATCCCGGTAGAGTCCGCGTCGGGTCAACGACCGGCCAATCAGAGATCCGGATGTTTGAACTTGAATTGTCACAGCCAATCAACTCCGCATGGAGACACGAAGAAGACGACCGAAGGTTCGAGAAGAAGAAGACGCCACCAAGACTGACGCTCCGGCCATTTTGACTTCACTAATCACTTAGCCCTGGGACAGCATAGAGTGTGGTTGCGTTGTATATGAGTGTCAGAATTGAATAAGAGAAAAATTGTAATTGTTAAAGAGAAAGAAATTACCGAAAAATACGACGCCGTATAATTGTATAAAAGACCGTATTGGAAGTCTGTGGAAATATTTGTATTACTTGAGGGCCGTGGAAGTTGAAATACGGCGTGAAGTAAGAAGTTTTCTTGAGTTCACAGTAAGTAGTGAGTGACGCCATTACTGGGCAGAATTTTCGTTTAATATTTTGTTCATTGTATTTCTTATTTTTCTTTGAGATAACTCTTAAGCGGTTTAACAGCGCAGCAATATCTTTGAGGGCTAAGTCAATAGTTTAAGGTTATTTTTTATTGATAAGTAAATCATATTTATAATATAAAATCAGTATTTGTAGACCCATCCCGGGCTCCACGCGTAATAGAAAGAGAGAGAAAATCTCCAAAAGGGACTTTGTGTGTGATATTGTATAGAAAATCTGCATTACACTAATTAATATTGGTGGATCATTCAATAATTAACGATCCGTAGAAACGATCATATTGTTGTTTCACCAATAATAATTTAAAAATAATTAATTGCCATATTTTTATTTTTATATGATTCGCCGGAATTGCTATTGTAATGACCCATAGTATATTGGGCATTAATTCATTTACAAACGATTGATATTAATTAGTAATTAATAATAAACAATTATCAAACGTTTTCAACTATTATCAAACGTTTTCAACAATTATCAAAAGTTTTCAACGATTATTAAACATTTTCAATAATTATCAAACGTTTATTTCATGTGCTAAAAAATTCTTTATTTCTGGAATCTGTTGTTTGAATAAATTATTATTAATTTGACGCAATTAACCGAATCCTTTATTTTGGGAGTATTTGAATCATTCTTTTCAGGATTATTTCTATTTTTATTTCAATTTTAGCATTTCGGCGAAACAGCAAGTTACTGGAGAAATTCCCTAGTTATATCTAGTAACTTTTCATTCAAATTGATCAACTAGGGTGGAATCCCTTGAATATTTTGTCTTTATTTTGGGACCGAATAAAGTTAATTTTTAAATTTATAACGGTAAGTTCGTCTGAAAATAAATAATTCCGGATTTTAGCTTTTCTGCGGAAAGGTGACGGTTATAATATATATACATATTATGTTTACGTTTTGAACTCTCTTTCGCTATTGGTCAAACTATCTCTCCACTGTCGCTTACAGAGCATGGAACAATCTTTCTTTCTCACTCTGGCAGCTAAGTGGTGGGGGACAATAATTTTGCACCCATATTCACGTACGATTCGTTTTCCTCAGAACCTACAGCCCCGGCCTGCGAATTTTACAGGGGTCTGACTGTATATTAGAAAATCAGTTTTCTATCGCGCATCGTTTCCACGCATTAAATTATCATGGCAGCTCACTTTATTTGCAAGCGCCAGCATTTAAATTAGATACGCAGCATCGCATCTCGGATTATGTTAACTTTTTATTCATATAAAAGTTTATTATTATTTCATAAGATTATTTTATTATAATACCAACTAAGTTCGTTATTTAACTTATGCTCTCACATCCGTTTGAAATTCTAACTCTTCATTGTTCTTGATCGACACCTAAACCTATCTTTTATAATGTTATTTCTTCCAAAGAATTATCTCACTTCAACTCTCTATCTTATCGTTTCGAATGCACACCCAGACGCTGACATTACAAATCTGAATCATGAGAACGCATCAATTTGCTTACCAAACAAAATTTAACTCAAGACTTCTTTCATCACTTAAAATCAGTTCTCGTTCTAACATCATATGAGACAGTTCTCGTTCAAACCTCAAAGCATTAACTTCAACTTAAATATCGGACCTAAAATCAAGTAAATACTAATCCAGTCAGAATTCAAGTGCTGATTCAGAATCTATATCTTATTTTATCCTCAAATCAGTACTCCGATCTTTTCTCTAACATCGTACAATGCTTTCGAGAGCTCAAAATTAACAGTTTATAATTATTTTAATTATTAGCAATAACTTTACTTTAACACCATAGTGTGAGTGAAATAGTTACAGGTAAATCTGTGAGTCAAGTGAATTTTATTATAAGAACTGTTGAAGACTTTATCAGCTAGTTAATCTACAAATATTATAATCATAAATAATCAGTGCATCTTAATCAATAAATTACCAGTTAAATACATTTATGTCTCCAAACTCATTCTAATATAGATCTCTAATTCACCTACACCATCCTATACACTTCAGCTACGCATAGTAGTGGCGGGCAACGATCCCTTACCAAAAATAAATAAACAAATAAAATACGTCCAATACCAACCAAGACGTAACAATAATTATAATAATTATTATTTGTTTATGACTATTATTTTTCATTTAATATATTTGTTTAATATTTAATTTTATTCAATTTAATATCAATATATAATATTTATATATTATTATATAATATAACATATTTTGATACAATATCAATATAGAATAATAATAAATTATTAAATAATTATTACGATTCAAATAATAATTATTACAAAGGACTCATATAACAATTATATCGCCGCATTATATTTCCTAATCATTCAAACTGTCATTGTTATTATATCATTCGTACTACATGTACGGAAAATGCAATGAAAGATGAATTGAATTTTTTATTATTATTATTATTATTATTATTAATTCTTATTTGCTGTTATTTATTAATGTTATTATCATTATTATTAATTGTTCATTCATTTATGCATGATTTGATTCATGGCGTATATCATTTTTCAATTTTGTCCACCAGGTGCCAGACTATTACATGCAGAAATAAAATAATTTTCGAATGGGTGCTCGATAAAATTTTATGGTAACTGTAATTGTCGAAATTATTTTCTTTCTTATCGACCTTCATATTTCGTTCAACAATTATATCCGCAAGTTGGCGCATTCATCGACTTTAGTACTAGAGGAATATTTCAAGTAACCGTCACATCCCGAATGGAGGCTCTTTAGTCGAAAAGTGGAAACTAGAGAAGTGGAAAAATGGTATTGGGATTTTACCTAGGGGCGGAGCCTATTCCAAAGAATATTCAATATGGCGGATAATGAGGACTATCCAATACACCCATATGCAAGGTTTCATTTTTTTCATTAAAATGTACATTTCTGAGCAAGAAATTTGTCGTTGGGGTAAAACAAATCCTAGCGAACATAATCACATCGAAGGCGAAAAAAGCGCGAGTGCCGGACATATAGTGAAATGTGGGAAACTGAGCGAAACAAATAATAATGATGAGGTTAAGTTTGTTGCATTTTGCATGCAAACATCAAATCTGAAGAATAAACCCCATGAGATTAATTGTTCAGTATCAAGTGATGGGAAAATATTATCGATGGTGTGTACTTGCAAAGCCGGTCATGGGGAAAAGTGCAAGCATATTTTTGGAACGCTTTTTTATTGCACAATGTAAGTAGTGTAATGATCATTCTGAAAGCAGTTGACATCTGTCATTTTTACATCTATGACTATTAACTTATCTTTAATTGATGTGAAATTCTAATCAATTTTATCTCTCAAACTCATTCTCACTCTTAAATCATTCTTACTTATGTAAAGTACCGATGTCAAATTCTCTATGCATGTCAAAATTCCAAAATTCTCGATACCAGTCATCGTGCTTAGTTGTGCATCGTTTTTTATACAATCAGTAAACTTATACACTAGTTCACCCCTTTGCACTTGTACTCCAACGTCTCGTGAATCATTTTCAATCATTGCTTGCACTCCGACGTCTTCACTCATGGAAACTTTTGGAAGAATATTTGCAGCATTCCCTTCGGTCACCATCTGCACCATTTTAAAATCTTCTCCTGCTTCAATTGTTGACTGGACACTCTCAGATATTTCAATGTCTTTTTGCATCGGCTCTGGAACGTTGTTCTCATATCTCTGTTTTGTCTCTGCATTAAGAGCTCGCATTTCCACCCTGGCATGTCGCTTTTCATTCCTTTCATTTCTCTCCTTATTGATGATAGGAAGATGTAACGATGGAATTGCATCACATTTTAGTTTTTTTCGCTGATTTCGAACATCTGAAATGCACAAACAAAATTCACTTCCATAATTTTTGATAAACATTACACGAAAACATGCTTTCAAGTATAAGCATAACCTCATTCATATGTACCATTTCCACAATAGTCAGCTGCTGTAAAATGTCGTGAACAGACTAGATCATTGGGGCCATGGTTCGGAATATATGTTACTCTTTTCCACTGAGAATACAATTCAACTTTTTCAACCTCACCAAAGTAATTTGTCACATTAACTTTGTATTTATCACTCGGAGGGAAGCGATGATAACTTAAATCGGCATTTTCACTTGGTTTACTCTTACAATTAGGAATTGCGCAGTATGATCTCGTCTTCTTCATTTTCCTATGATATTTGGAAATTTCAAAGCCGTAAACATAACCATATTGCCAATATCGTGTTCTTTATGAGACTGTTTTTTATCCTCCATTATCGATTAGTTCGCCGAAATGCCGCCAGTGCCGCATGACCAAAGTGAAATCCCAATAGTCGTATTAGGATTTTACTTCGGTCATGCGGCACTGGCGGCATTTCGACGAACTTTCCCAACCCAGACAGCATGAAATGTTGCGAACCTTGCACAGTATTCCAAATATTGCAGCAATATTCCTGCAACATTCCAGTGGAATTAACAAAATATGGAAGTGAGAATTAAGAATATTAAAATAAATACATCAAGTAATTACATTTAATGTGTCGAATCAATTATAAAGACTTAAGACAATATTAAATATATTCCTGCAATATCCCTGCAACATCCATGCAACACATAGCCGTCTCTCTCTATCTTCACTATGATAGAGAATCGATACTTATTGCTACCGGCTTCTACGAGTACAACGTGCTTTTTCTTGCTTTCACAATTATTAATTACAGCAAATTACCGACAACCTAATGCTATCAACACCACCTCTATTCTATTCATCAACACCAGCATATAATCATGATATTTCTGAATCAGGTAAATACACAAGAAGCCAATATTGTGGCATCATCGCCAGATATGTCATATTTTTCTTCTATTATTGATAAATGAAATATAAAAACTCTGATTAAAACTTATTAATTCATATATTAATCTTTAATTTTCTTTTTTAATATAAATTTATGAAGACTCTAATGACATTAAATATTGTTATATGAAATGAATTAACAAAATATGGAAGTGAGAATTAAGAAAATTAAAATAAATACATTATGCAATTACATTTAATGTGTCGAATCAATCAAAGACTTGAGAAAATATTAAATACTCCTACAATATCCCTGCAATATCCATCCAATATCCAGGCAACACTTGCAATATTACTGCGATATCCCTGCAATATCCATGCAACACTCGCAATATTCCTGCAATATCCGTGCAATATTGCTGCAATATTGGGTGTAATATTCCTGCAAGTTACAAAGAGGCGGACATAGTAACATTGCAAAGTAATATTGCTGCAATATTTTTTGCTGTCTAGGAAGTTACAATCTCATAAACAACTCGTTCTGGCAACATGGTTGTTTCGACTTTAAAATTTCCAAATATCATAGAAAAATGAAAAAGACGTGGTTGTAGTTTGTACTGCGTAGTTCCTAATTGTAAGAGTACAGCAAATGTGAATGTCGATTATAGTTATCATAACTTCCTTCAGAGTGACAACTACGAAGTGAATATGACAAATTGCTTTGGTGATGTTTGCATGCAAAATGCAACTAACCTAACCTTATCATTATTATTTCTTTCTCTCTTGCACCTATGTTAAGTTACACCATCCTAAGTTACAGAAATTTACATTCACATTTACAGAAGCAACGATCAAAATGTCTGGCAATGTTGAATTTATCTCCTGAAAAGTTAAATAAATTTAATGCAAAAAAAATGAACCTTCCTAAAATGATTATTCCAACGCTACAGGTACGTTGCGCAGTAAATGAACGCAACCTCTACCGCCCGCCAGACAACCCGAATGCTAATCGGGAGAATATGAGAGAGAAGGCTACATGAAATGCTTTTTTTTTTCCGATGTTGCTAGCTCCCGGCCATGGAGGGTAGAGGTAAGGAGAACTATCTCTGTGTATGAAAAAGTGTCCGTTAAAATGTGCTAAAGAAAGGTGGCGCTACAGCAGCTACCGGGTCATATTTAAAAAGAGCGCTGAAAGTTATTAGAGAAAGAAAGAGAAATAAACAAGGACGGAATAATTTCCGCTCAGTTATAGCGCACTTTTCAAAATAAGAATACAATAAAAACAGATACATAATCAATCGTTTGCTTATCAATTTTTAACGCCTGACTAATTTTTATAACATTGAAAAAATCAGGGAATAGCATGTACAAAATTAGAGAAAATCTTTCGGAAAAAAAAACAAATAATAAAAATGAATTTTAGAGCTGTGAGTTTTTTGATTGAAAAATTAATTTAAATGAATTATAAAAAATATCAAATAGTTCATATTTTGAAACATTTTTATTCGCAAAAAAATATAAGTCTCTCAAAATTTTCTAATTAAAATGTAACTACAAAAAATTTAGAAAAAATGGATCACTAAAGCGATAATTAATTCTTGTAAAACGAATGAATCACTATACTCAACATGGGAAAAAAAATCCCACCAGTATAATTCTTAAGAGAGAATACAGTGATTATATTAAAATATTAGATATAAAGTCCTAAAAGAAGCCAAAAAAATGTATGATTAAGAATGTGTAAACAAATAATTTGATGATAAAATTGGAAGCAAAGCCAAAGCAAATATTGTGAACTCGTATTTCTGTTAAATTGGAAGTGATTTAAGTTGTGAAATTTCATGTAATGTTGGCTCTGATATACATCCAACAAAAACAAAAAATACAATGTTTTTGTATATGTTCTAGTGGAGTTGAGAAGGCATACTCTTGTTAAAAAATAAAAATGGTGGTGTTGATAATATTAATGTCAAGATACTGAAAGTATTACTAGGAATAAAAATCTAATTGTACCAAAAAGATCTTGAAATATAAGCAGGAAAAATAACTATTTACTTTCGGTTAAATTATTTAACAGTTTACCAAACAAATTGAAAGTTTTAAAGAGTGCTGGTATTGTTAAGAAAAATTTGAAGAAATGGGTCAAATGTAATGTCAACTAATTTTTGTGTGCTACAAGATTTATTGAAATATAATAAGGGAAAAGAAAGGGGGAAAAAATTGATTGCGTCTGAACAATCGATAATATGGAATTCTTTTTTATTTTTTTCTGTCTTCTCTTTAGCAAGCATTGGCTATTATTACGAAATTTTCTTTAAACCTATATTTTCTTTTTTTTCTTTTTTCCTTTTCCCAGTCCTATGTACAGTTAATCGAATTACATCTATAGGAAATACATGTAATTGTTTTTTTTAGTTTTTGGAGCGGGTAGTCTAAGTGCTTGCTTGCTATATATATGCTATATGTATATATGTACATGTACATGTATTTACTCTGATTAAATTTAAAGAACCATATATGACGGGTTTTACTTATAATGAACGTGTATTCATTTATAAACAATAAAATATATTATTTAATATAAATATTTGAATCAACAAATACACTATTAAAAATGATTTAAAATATAAGTCTTTTCTTTAAGAAATTAATTTGGCATTTTTTCTCACAATTTTTTTTTTTTTTAAAAGGAACCTCCGGTTGGAGGTTAGGTAGTGTGTTTTCTGCCTTTCCTAGTGGCAATTTAACACAGGGTCTCTCTTTCTATTGTTTTCACTCTAGATTTTATATTATTTTCCCAATTCTCTTTATAAATTTATAAAAATACATAAATATATTCCACTTCTCTCTTTTAATTATATTTCTAATATCTATTTCCCTTGTATGTCCTTTACTTCTTAACTCCCAGTCCAATTTTATGCGTTCCTCTTCGTATAAATTACATGTCCATATTACATGTTCCAAGCTTTCATTTTCGCACCCGCATTCACATCTAGCGCTATCTACATATCCTTTGCGTACTAACGACTCATTCAAATTAAAATGATTTGCCCTGATTCTATTAATCATCGTAACAAAATATCTCTCTCTGTTTATTTTTTGAAACCAAGGTTTCTTTTTTTTCCCATCGTAGTAATTTCGAAAATATTCCTTTCCTTTAATTCTTGACTCTTGAACTATTGTATTCTGGGTCATGACCCAAGTCTCTGCTTTGAAGGTCTTTTTGTAATCACTTATTGGCACTTCTATTACTTGATTTTCTTCTTCCTCTGTTGCTTCTTTAGCTAGTTTATCTGCTATTTCATTCCCCTGTATCCCTTTGTGCGCTGGAATCCAAAGTATAATAATTCTTTTGTCTTTCTCTTTTTTTAATCTATAATATAATTTTCTTATTTCTAGTATATATCTATTATGATATACACTTATCACATTGTTTTCCAAGGCTTGACACACCGATAGTGAGTCCGTTAAAATAACTATATCTCTACTTCTGTTATCTGCTTCTTGTTGCATTAACTCTAATGCTGCTTTAATAGCGAATGTTTCTGCCGTGAAAATGCTGCATTGGTTTGGCATGCTTATGTTATATGCTGTTTCTTGATTGTCTATTACCACACTCGCTCCCGTGGACTTTGCACCTTTTCTTTTAGATCCGTCCGTGAATATTAATGTTGCCTCGTCTTCTATTTTATGCACCTCTTGTATTCGTTTGATCAATGTTGAATCACTGCTATTTTGTTTCTGTCTGTACATTCCTGTGTGTATATCTATTTCTAGTTTGTCGGTTATCACTTCATAATCATGTTCGAATATTTCGAATTTTTTTCTTTCACCTACTTTCGGTCTGGACCATTTTATCCTTTCCCAAGCTTCTACTATTATGCTTTTATTTTTGTTAGGTTGACGATATCTTTCATAATTTTCTGCTCTTGCCAGTTCTTCTATACTCTCCGTTATATATTCTTCTCCGTACACTAAATTCTTTAAAGCAAAGTTTCTAGCTAGTAATTGTGCTCTATCTCTCAGCATTCTGACTTTTGATTCAGCTATGATAACATTTGTAGGGGTACTATTTCTGTACCCTAGTGCTGTGCGTAACCCTAGGTATTGAGTTCTTTCAATTTTCATCCTTTCTGTTCTTTCTTCAGGGTAATATATAAAGTTTCCATATTCTGTCACTGATCTTACAATGCTTTTATAGAGCATTAGGGCTGTATTTACCTCCATTCCTTTAGTTTTTTTATTTAAGTATGTCATTATAGCGTTCGCTTTGTTTACTTTACTTTTTATTGTATTTACTTGTTTGTGAAAATTTAATTTGTTATCTAGCCATACTCCTAAAAATTTTGCTTCTTTTTCGTTAGTAACTGTGGTGTTTTTGACTTCAATTTTCATTCCTCTATCACATGTACCTTGTTTATTGAACTCAACCAACACAGTCTTTTTTGGCTCAAGTTCAAGTCCTATGGCTCTGACTCTTTCTCCTATTATGTTTACTGCTTCTTCTATTTTCTCTCTATTTTCTTTCCTATTTCTACTTGTTATATATATTGCTATGTCATCCGCAAATTGGATTGACTTAATGTTTTCGTTCAAGTTCGTAGTTATTTCGTTGGTATACAGAGCATATAATATGGGGCTGAGTACCGCTCCCTGTGGTAGTCCTTTTTTTACTATTCTGTGTGTACTTTCCTTATTATTTATTATAAATTCTGTTTCTCTGTAATACATCCATTTATTTATGTATCTTCTTATGTTGATCGGGCACTCTAAGGTTTCTAATTTGTCCATTAGCGTCTCATAGTTTACATTGTCGTATGCAGATGTTATGTCCAAGAAAGTTGCTAGAGTATATTTGTTTTGTAGAAGTCCAGTTTTTATATTTGTCGTGATGATGGTAAGGTTTTCCATGCAGGATCTCCCCCTTCTAAATCCATTCTGATCTTTTGCCAGTTTATTAAATTTCTCTGCCCACCATACCAGTCTCTCATTTACCATTCTTTCCATTATTTTTCCTACGCATGATGACAGCGCGATCGGGCGAACTTTTTCTTTTCCCAGTTTGTCTATGAAAATCACTTGATACTTTCTCCATTCTGTCGGGTAGGTATCTGTATTCCACACTTCGTTTATAATATTCAATAATTCTTTTTTCATTATGATCGGTAATTCTTTTAACATTGTATATTCTATTCCGTCTTTTCCAGGCGATGAATTTTTTTTTATCATTTTTAGGGCTCTAATTAACTCTTCCATCTTAAATTCTTTTTCCATAGTTTCAATTTCCGTTGCTATTCGTCTTTCTTTTTTAATCGGACTTGCTACATATGGTGGTGCTAGTTTGTCAATTTCTTTTACAATCTCTTCTTCTCTATTTTTATTTTTCCATGAGTTCCAACTAATTTTTTATCTTATATTCTTGAATACTTTCATTGTATTCCAAACATAAGACAAATTAGTGAATCTGTTGATCGATTTACAGAATTCATCGAAGTTTTCTCTTTTTTTCTTGTTGATGACTTTCGTGGCAGTGGCACTTTTTTTCTTATATTCTGTCAAATTATGTAGTGTTTTGTTTTCTTTGAATTTTTTAAAAGCTTTTTTCCTTTGTTCAATTGCTTCTTCACATTCGTGATCCCACCATTTCTTTGGGTGTTGCCTTGTTGTTCCTTGTTCTTGTGATCTGTCTCTTTTTTCTCTATTCTGTAATATTTCTTTTTTCTTTTTGTTTCCTGATATGACCATGATTGCTTGTTTAATTGTCTCGGTAAAGTTTTGGTATCTGAACTCTAGGTCTGTTTCTCTTTCTGTTTGTTCATCTTCTTTTGATTTCCTTTCTTCATATATTTTTTCCACTGCTCTCGGGTAGTTTTTCCATACTGTTTTCTTTGTTGTTATCTTATTTGTTTTTTTCCTATAATATTCTATCTTTTCTCCTATTGTTATTTCAATTGGGATATGGTCCGATCCCCATGAATCTTCTTTTTGTTTTATATCAATTTTGTCAATTAAGTTAGTTGTGCTGAAAATCAAGTCAATATTGGAGGATCTTTGGCCTAAGTATCCTATTCTGGATTGTGTTTCTTGATTTGAACATATGAATCCGCTTTGATCCATGATTTCGTGTAGATATTCTCCATTTCTATCAGTCGTTTGGCAATTCCACATCATGTTGTGGGCGTTAAAATCTCCCATTATAATTGTTTCCGCTTTTCTGTCATCAAATCTCATAATGTTTTGCCATTGTCTTTTGCTTGTGGTTTTTTGGGGTCTCCTGTATACTCCTACTATATTGATTTTGTCTTTTGTATTAATTATTCTTATTCCTGTAATGTCAAATTCTTCTCCAATGTTATTCCATCCATAATTGATTGTTTCAAATTCTATGTGGTTTTTTACTATTATTATAATTCCACCACTATTTCCTTTACTCTTCTTAATTATGGTGTTGCAGCCTGTGAAATATATGTTTTCTCTGCTATACTTTGTTTCCGTAAGTATGATTAAGTCGTATTCCAGGATTTTATTGGATATTTCATTTTTTTTATTATATATGCCTCTGCAGTTCCACAGCAATACTTTGATGTTATTAGTTTTTAGATCCATTTTGTTTTATAATTGGTTATTTATTATTGGTATTAGTTACCAGATTGGTTTGCTCTCCAATATTTCCTCTGGATTTCATTCACTATCTTATTTTCTCTATATCTCTTCCTGTTTCCCATATATCCTTGGTTCCATAGTTGTTCTTTTTGGTATCCCATTCCCTCATTTTTGTTGCCAGTATTATTATTATCTGTATTTGTTATCTCTGTATCTTCCAGTAGAAGGAATACTTCTCTCTTAATGCTTGAGTCTCTATTTATCAACCTTTTCAATTTTATAATAAGTTGTGTTAATTCTTCTTTTCTTATAATACTTTCAGTCTTTTTTACTTTCTCTAGTTCTTCTATTTCCTCTGTTTCCTCCTCATATTCCTCTTCTTCATCTCTTTGTCTGTCAACAGGGGTTCGCTTGCGTTGTCTATATCCGCTTACGCCTGCCTCTTCTTGTATATTTCTGCTTGTTATATAGTTGTTTTTCACGGTCTCTCTTTTTCTCTCATTTATGTCTCTTTGGGTGTAGCTCTTTCTTTGTTGTTGTTGTTGTTCCGGTTCTGTGTTTTTTTGGGCTACCGCCCTTGCGTAATCGAGTGTTGACTTTCCAGGGTAGTTATTTGTATTCCCACTTTTTTCCTTAGTTGATACTATTTTAGGCCATTGTTCCGGTTCTTCGTACCTGTTGTATCTTTCTTCTTCAGCTTCCTTTCCTTCTAGTATCCTTATCGCTTTATTATAGTTAACGTTGTTGTATGCTTTAATTATTTGGATATTTTTGTTTTTCTCAAACATGGCACATCCTTTGTATGTGGATCTGTGATTTTCCTGAAAATTTCTGCATTTTTCTCTTTTATCGCATCTTCCATGTGCTTTTTCTCCGCATATTATACACCTCTCTTCGCTTTTGCACATAGCCTTAACGTGTCCATATCTGAAACATTTATAACATTGCTTAACTTGTTCAACATACGGTCTCAATTTAATTGATACTGTATTATCCCACAATCTTATAGCTTTTTTTGTTCCGTTCCCTTTGAACGTGATTGTAATATTTCCGGTTTCTATTTCCTCTAATTCTCCTTTCTGTTTGTTCCATTTTCTTCGATATATTTTTTCCATTTTTAAAATACTTTGGGGTTCTGTAATTGCCGCCCACAGTTCCTTGATATTGTCAGGCCAATCTGAAATAACTCCTTTGCTCGTCAAGCTCACTGCATCCAAGTGAGCTGTTATATTAGTCTCTTTCTCTCTTTCTAATTTGTCTAGGCACATATTGGCCTCCTGAGCTCTCTCGTATTCAGCTTCTGCTGTGCTGAAACTTATCATATTCATTTTGTTTGGTTTGATATTTAATTTTATTAGTGTTTTCCAAATTATAATAAGGTTCTTACCTCTATTAGCGTTATTATACTCTTTATTCAACTTAATTATAACCTTACCTGGTCCAGCCTGGTCTTCATCATATCTCTCTTTTTTTTTAAATATATTCTTTGTTCTATCTAATTCATTTATGTTAACTAATTTACCATCTATGTTATAATAAATTTCTTTCCTTTGTCTGTCTTGGACTAGTCCTTTGTCTCTTATCTCTTCTATTATGTCTTCTGTCTCCCCCCCCCCCCCCCCCTGTTCTTCTGATTCTCCGGAGGTTTCAGCTTCCATGTTGTCCTCATGTATCATTGCACTGATTTCTTTGTTTGTCATTTTCTTTGTAATGATCACACTTTCCTCCTCTTTATTCCGTCTCTTTCTTTTGCTGCCTGGTTCTTTTTTCCACTCTTCTTTTTTCTGTTCCTTTATATCTCTTATCTTTTCCAGTATCGAATCGTATTCTATTTCGTTGTTCTCTTTTTCCATACCTATTTTCGATGTATTAGGTGGTAAGTTTTCCTTTATTTCTGACATTCCGTCCTCTTCTATTACTATTGTGCTTTCTCTTTGTTGTCTATTATCTTTACCATTTCTGATTTTGATCGTTGGACCCCCTTTATCAGGGGGTACCCCTTTCGTCTTAATTTTCCCTATTCTTAAATATTATTCTTCTAAACTTAGAGCTGCTCTTCTATATTTTTGCACACACTTCTCTACTTTATTGTTTATGTTTATATTACTTTAAATCGCACTTTTAGGTTAGGTCGCTCAACCGCATCGCTCAACGTTCGTCGCTCGAATCTCTTTTTTCTCACAAGAATAATTTTAGGTTATGTTCACAAAATAATTTCAGACTACGTAAATTGTTGAGGTATAGAATGCTTGACAGTTACTAACTACTCTAGTCACTAAAAATATTAAATTTTCTAACTCGACATACTTCAATCCATTAACAATTGCTACATTCATACCACACCCTTCAGGTGCGCCAGCGCCATTTTGGAGGGTTATTGAACTATTATTTACTGCTTGTAGCTGGACAGTTTTTCAGCTTTTCTCCCATATGAGACGGTTCTCCTTACCTCTACCCTCCATACTCCCGGCCTATACGGCTGTGTGTTTTTGTCAAAAGGCGTGAAGAAGGGAAAAAATCATAATGTGTATGCGCCAAACCTTGCTCCGAGTACATCACTGATTTGAACTTTAGCAGAAATTTTGGTTATTTTGACTTACAAAACACCGACGAGGGCTACAAATAAAGTGAAACTAACTGCCGAAGATTGCGATAATAAAATATGCTGTCGAGCATTGTGAAGGAGTATCAAAACACACAAATTTCAAGGAAGGAACTTCAAGGTATCCGTATTTTTCAACGTTTGATTAAAATACGAAATTTTCGGTTGATATTAATAAATTGATTTATTTTACCAGAACAAAAACGTAAAGAAGCTATCCAAGCGGCAAACAATTTAACACAGGCGCTGGTAGATCATCTAAATGTTCGGTAGCTAGTTTTTTCATTCAACTAAAACTATGACTTATGAACTCGATATATTCCAATCGAAATTTTAATCATACTTCATGATAATAGAGTTGCTCAGGCATATTTGAATCAGAAAAAGCTTGATGCCGAAGCTAAACAACTACAACAATGTGCAACGGCTTTTGCAAAACAAACATATTCCTGGTTGAATCTCGTAGAATCATTTTCTAGTGCCTTAAAGGAAATTGGAGATGCCGAAAATTGGGCACAGAGCATTGAAGGTGATATGAGAACTATTGCTACTGCATTAGAATATTCATACAAGGGTAAAGCTATTGTTTCGAATACTTCATATTTTAATCGCTATAATTTTTACAATCGATAAATGCGTTATTTTTGCATACACAAATTTCTCCTTGTTTTAGCTAGTCAAGATGCACATCCGGAACTGAGTTAAACTGATCTACAAATCAAGTATAATATAGTAAAATCAACCGTACTATTGAATAATTTCAATTGAAAATATGATTTATTTTAAATAATATAGGGACCGTGCACCAACTGTGAAGGCAGCACATCTGTCAGAAGTGGCGCGTCCTGGTGTTTAATAAAAACAAAAAACAGGCAAAAAGTGTTTTTTAGTTAATAATGGAAAAAATAATAAAATATGGTGTTAGGTCCCAAGTGACCTTTTCCCCTTACCCGGCAGTTGTCGATTCCACTTTTATCTTATTTTCGTCTTTTATTAATATATTAGGAAATCAGCTCTATCGCACATATAGTTTTCACGCATTAAATTATCATGGCAGCTCACTTTTGCAGGCGCCAGCATCGCGCCTCGGATTATATTAACGTTTTATTCATATAAAATTTATATTATTATTTTATAAGATTATTTTATTATAATACCAACTAAGATCGTTATTTGACTTATGCTCTCACATCCGTCTGAAACTCTAACTCTTTATTGTTCTCTACCAACACCTAAACCTAACTTCTATATTTTCATCTCTTCCAAAGAAATATCTCAACTCACAATGCAACTCTCTATCTTATTGTTTCGGCTACACTCCCAGACGCTGATATTGCAACTCTGTACTCTGGGAACGCATCATCTTGCTGACCAAACAAAATTAACTTCATGACTTCTTTCATCAATCAAAATCAGTTCTCGTTCTACAGTTCTACCATCATATACGACAGTTCTCGTTCTAACATCATATAAATCAGTTCTCGTTCTAACATCATATAAGTCAGTTACTCGATCTACGTCTTCAATACGACTAAGTTAGTTCTCGATCAGCATCATCAATACGACAATTCTCTATCTACGACGATTATAAGTTACTCAATCTATAACAACTACATCAGTTCACGAATACCAAATGCGACTTACAAGTATTTTCAAATCAAGTTCACGAATAAAGTCATTCATAATATTAGGACAATTATAATTCTTAAATCTCGAAGTTCAGTAAATCAAGTAATTCAGAATCTTTGTGTCAATTGTTCTTGTAATGGCAATTCAAGTTTAAGTCAATAACGGTGTCGGACCAATCATAATCTATTCTCAATTAATACTATAGTCGTATCGAGAACTCAGTTTATAATTAATAATCATAATTTAAGTGCATTAAATCTCATCAAAGACAATCATATTCATTATTACAATATTGTAATTCATCAGTTTATGTGCTTAATTAATAAATCAATCAATGAGTGTTTCAAATAAAAATATAACCATCTCTAATTCACTTCATAATATGCTTACGCTTCAGCTACGCATAGTAGTGGCGGGCAACGATCCTCTACCAAAATAAAATAATATTCCTGTTTAAAAAACCACGTCCAACAACACATACAACGTAACAATGGTTTTCAACCAGTAAGAAATACATCGAGGTCAAAACGACATAAAAGGCAAAAAAATTACATGAATCTGGACATGTTTTTGATGTGGCGGAAATAAGATTATTATATAGTCTCGTAACCATAACCGCTAATGTTGTTGCTCCAACAAGTGTGTCAACATAATGTGAAATATACTGTGGCTACGTTCCACTAAGCGACCACAACGACCACGCTTACGATCGCAGTTTTCCCCATTTCACTTGATTGAGAGCGTTCCAATCATGAACCCAAATGGAACGGAGTTAGGGTCGTTTCGAGCGTTCATCAAAAATTACGAATGGCGCGTTTGAAAAAATAAAGCAATGAGGTAAGGGCCGGCAAAACTAAATTGTAGGGGGCGCTTTTTTGATGTTTTTACATTGAAACGTACGGCACAAATAACGGCTACACCAGAGTATTAATTTCATAATTTTTCTATTGAAATTAAAGATAAAAATGTTCTTCAAGGCGCTTGTTTTTCCGATTTTTGATTAATTGAATAATAAGCATGTTATGATTGTAAGAAATTAGGAGGCTTTATCGTTTGAATCTCGCGGGTCGTATTCCTATGAAAAATCGCAAATTATAGCGATTACAGGGGTTTTTTGCAAATTCTGAAAAACAAGCGCCTTAGTATTTTCGATGCTGAATTTGAAAATCATAAAATTATTACACAATTCTTTGTAAATAAGCCGTTATTTGTGTCATTTTGTCATGATTTGTAGTTTTTTTTCCCCCGATAGATGTCACTAGCATTATGCCTAGAACTCGGCCCAGTAACCAACAACGTCCCATGGAACCCCGGATATCGCATGTGCATTATGGATGTATGAAGGCTCTCAGCTATGCCAAATTCGACCCGCAAAGCACACAAGCGTGCGCGACGTATATGTGAACTGGAATAATCGGCGATGACAGAGCGACGAAGTACTTTTTTTCCTCCTTTTTCAATGTGTATAATGATACTTGTAGTTGTCTCTGAACGTTAAATAAATTGCAGGTTTCAATATGAAGTGGATAAAATGAATGAAAATTTTTTTCTAACGTATCTCATAATCAAATTACCTCTTGACAGTATTTGAATAATATCCAAACAATATTCGACAAATGATTTCATACATATACTCGCATGTGCAAGATCCTTATATAAAATATTTGAATTTATTTCTAACAAGTCTCATAGCCTAGTGGTGTGCCCACTTGCGACGAACAGAACGAGTCACACGTTCGAAACCCGTCGGTATCATTTTTTTTTTACAGCTTATATATACCAGTGATTGTATGCCAAGTATTGAAATACTTCTTTTTTCAGCTGTGAGCTACATTTAGACGGTATCCACTCAAGCTCAAAGCAATATTCAAATTTGTATTTGTTTAAATATGAAAAAATGTATGGGTACTATATGTACCATATATTTTGAGTAATTGTTATGTGTACTTGTACCATAATGTGCACTACGTATTCATAGTAACTGTTATTTGTACATATATTGTAATACATATATGCAATATCGAGTATCAAAAAAAAAATTAATTATTAGAATGAGTATTCACAGAAGTAAATACAATAGCTGGGATTAGTATATAAAAGTCAAAGAGGAACTAGAGCTTTCAGTTGATAGAGAAATAATTGAGGATGGAAATGAAGAAAAATAATAATTGGTGTTCACATTATTTGGTACTAAATATTGGTACATAAATTTTCTCATAATTGATTAGTCTCATACATGTATATATATATATATATATATATATATACATATAAAAAAGAGGAAGGCGGCAGGAAGGAGAGAGGGCGGAGCTCTCGATTCACACAGAATTGATTGAACAATAAAAAACAGTGAAATAATTATAATTATTCCCAATTTAATACAGAATATTCATATATGATCATCTTTCTTACACGTAATTATATATTCATTTTTTTATATATTATTATTATTTGAATAAAATACAGACGTAACTGCAGTATTTTATTCCTCAATTCTGTGTGAACCGAGAGCTCCGCCCTCCCCCCGCCCTTCGACTTTCATACATACATATATATATAATCAATGTCTGCATCTACAATAAATACATATGTTTACGGGATGTATATAGATGTATTTATATATAAATATATAATTTATTTATGTGTGTGACGTATTTGAATTAATGCAGATTTTTTCATTTGTGTGATATGAACGAATGATCTGTCTATAGTTATGTATAATCTCCTCAATGAAAACGAACAATTTTGTATAATTACAAACATTTTTATATGTAATAAATTTGTATGAATAAAAAAAATTAATTTTTCAATTATAGTAATTCTATTAACTATTATTCATCTTCATCTCAGAACAATTCCATTTGTCCTTATATATTGCGGCATTTATCGATGTGTTCTATTATTTACAAACTACACAAAGTTCCAAGTATTTCCGTCCTTTGTTTTTTTTTTCTGTATATTATTTCTAATGTTTTAGTATAGCAGAGTGAACGGCTTTGTCCGACGAGTAACAGAAATTATACATTTTGTGTCACTTTCTTATTGTATTTCAAACGTGATAGTAAGCTACATACGACGAAATACAGTGCGCAGAAGTTGTTCTGTAATTATTTATATTCGTTTATATGATTAATTATATTCATCATTATAAATAAGTTATAGATCATTGTGATTGTGCGCACTAGCATTTCCAAATAGTGTATGTGTAATCAAAATTATATTTGGAATAAAATTGTGAGAAATATTGTGTTAGAAAAAACTGCTGCAAAGTTCTTGTGATAAATTCTTCGTGGAAATTATTATTTCATTAAAAAAGTCCTTGCATAGTATGTGCATTGTATGAACAGTGAAGAGTTTGATTTTGTGTTTATGTTATTGAAATAGAATATAAGTTTTCAGAATTATTCCAGTTATCTAGGTAAAAACCATCTTCATAAGTACCATGAATCGAGTACGTAGCAATTGGAATACAAATGCGAAAAAAGTTTGCTTCTAGCTGCTCGGAGATACAGCAAAAAGGGCAGAAAAAGTCATTTAAGGTAAGATACATATATATACAATGTTTTTAATTTTCAAATATATAAATAAAATATGTCACTGTATTGTCAAAAATACTACGACAAAATTTTTTATTATTTGGAGATATGTTTTTATAGAATGATAAATATCATATGGGATATATATGAATATTTATCATTTCATTTATGAAAACTGATTGCTCTTGATTATTGTTTTCTTTAACTATACGCGTCAATTATAATAATTAATGAACTCTTAAAATCATATATAATTTTCACTTAATAATTTATGATGGGAAATAATTTTGTTCAATCAATAATGTGATTGATTTCATTACGTATATATATATAAGCATGCATTTACAAATGTATATATGGGATACATGTATGAATTATATTTTTCATTTCATTTACGGAAAATAATTGTTCTTGATTATTTTTTTTCTTAACTATACGCGTAAATTATTATAATTAATGCACTCTTCTAATCATTTCTAATTTTCACTTATGATAAATTATAATGGAAAATAATTTTGTTCAATCAATAGGATGACTATAATATCATTTGTTAATTCTAACCGTTTAGAAGATATATTCGCATGCCAATTCCTGCGTGCTGATTTTTATTGTTTTTAGGTATAATTCAAATTTATCCATTCCAGTCATCAGAGCGAATATCTTCCAAATGGTTACAGCAATTATTTTTCATACTTTGCCCTCCGATATCTTCTAAACTGTGAAAGTTATGAAAAACCTGTAAGATACCTTTTTTCTAGAACGTTCAATTTCCTATAAAAATACGTATTGATCGCATTTAAATCCATCTATTAATTCGTAAGCTACAAAATCCTATCGAAAAAAACAAAGATTTCCTATATTATTTAAATGGAAAATTGAAATTCACCCTTTTAATTAATATAAATGAGAGCTCCGCGCGTTGCAACAGGCATCTTGTCATACTTCCCTGAAGGTATTTAAGTTTAAAAAAAAATTATTGACTTTTTTGGACTAGTGTAGCATACATTTCATTATTACATTTATTCCTGTGAAGAGTTATTAATATTTTAATTATTTATATCAAGAGACACGGTAGTGTCTCGCGCCAAGTTCACTGCGGAGCGAGATACATGTACCGTGTATCTTTACGCGAATATCCGAGTTTCAAGAGACCACTATGATGAGATCTCATATATGCACTAAATTTAGCGGAAAAATAATGGGCGCAATCGAGAGCTCGTGTCCAAATTATATAGTAAAACTGATTTTGTTTTTTTCCTACATGCCGTATAATGGAAGATATATTGAGTTAAAGTTGATTAAAGTTGAAAACAGTCGATTTTCACGATGAAAAAAATTCAGTCTTGGTCGTCGTCGTCTGCTCGTTGTCCTTATTCAATATGTTTATGGTTACATAAGCTTGTCCCTCTCTAGTTGAATCGAAGTGTCCACTAGTATCCTGTTTTTTCTCGCTTCATGGCCTATGTGTTTGTCTTTTTTTAGTTCCGTTTTGGAAAGTCTTTTTCTGATCCACATTATCGCTATAAGTTCATCCTTTTCTGTTATGACGAAATAATTCTTTTTCTACTCTAGCGGACAACTCTAACACTAATCAAGATTATTATGAAAAATATAATAATTATTATTATTTCTCTACTATATAATTCTATTCTATTTATATACTCTAGCGGTCGATTCGGTACTCTAGCGGTCGATTTCGAAATTAATCTATGAATTTGAAGAAATAAGTTATTACCGACATACATACACATAACTATAACTATATATATTCCTATACTCTAACGGTCAATTTCGAAATTAATCTGTGAATAAGCAAATAATAAATTATTATTATTAAGAATTAAGAATAATTACGAATAAATTATCGACCAAAAAAATTTTATGTATAGCATGGTGATTTGTTTGCCATTATGAAGTATTTACTTTTTGTGGCTCCACATTGGACCACTCAATGAAATTTCACATATATAGTGATGTCATCTTTTATAGATTTTTATATAGATGAATTATATTCATTTTCTATATGTTTATTAAGTAAATAGAACGCTTTAGGAATATTTATAAAATTGTTAGTACAATTTTACTTGGGCTACAAAAAAAAAAAAGGGGGGGGGCTACAAAAAATGAGAAGAGACCTTTTTTGTAGAGCGTTCAATTCTCGAGAAAAATATGTATTGCGATTTCCTGTGTAATAAGTAGTTTACAAGTTACAAAAATCAGAAGATGTAAGAACAATTCTTCCCATGTTATTCTTACGGAAAATAGAAAAATGCGTCATGCACTATCTTAATATTAATATTTTCAGGGACTTATTCTCTGACCTAAACGAAACTTTTAAGCCTGTTTCCGAGGGAAAAAAAATCTTGCTTTTTTTTGAAACACCCTAATGTATATGTATAACCTTATATTGTGTACTTGGTAAACAAATGACTGATATCAAACCTTTTTGTAAAGTAATTTTTTCAAAGTAACTTTTTCATATAAACTTTTTTTTCTTTTTCTTCAAAAAAAGTTTGTCCTTTTTTGATATCACTTCTTTTTTTACTACAAGTACAATAATTAAAATTGAAACTTTTGAAGATAATCGATATTTTCTGATATTTATACTTAATAAACATATAGAAAATGAATATAATTCATCTATATAAAAATCTATAAAAGATGACATCACTATATATGTGAAATTTCATTGAGTGGTCCAATGTGGAGCTACAAAAAGTAAATACTTCATAATGGCAAACAAATCACCATGCTATACATAGCATTTTTTTGGTCGATAATTTATTCGTAATTATTCTTAATTCTTATAATAATAATAATTTATTATTTGCTTATTCACAGATTAATTTCGAAATTGACCGTTAGAGTATAGGAATATATATAGTTATAGTTATGTGTATGTATGTCGGTAATACCTTATTTCTTCAAATTCATAGATTAATTTCGAAATCGACCGCTAGAGTACTGAATCGACCGCTAGAGTATATAAATAGAATAGAATTATATAGTAGAGAAATAATAATAATTATTATATTTTTCATAATAATCTTGATTAGTGTTAGAGTTGTCCGCTAGAGTAGAAAAAGAATTATTTCGTCACAACAGAAAAGGATGAACTTATAGCGATAATGTGTATCAGAAAAAGACTTTCCAAAACGGAACTAAAAAAAGACAAACACATAGGCCACAAAGCGAGAAAAAACAGGACACTAGGGGACACTTCGATTCAACTAGAGAGAGACAAGCTTATGTAACTGTTATATCCCCAATATAGGGATATACATATACTCATATATCATAAGATGCGCATGCGTGAAACACTCGCTGTAGAGAGTTATATATACATATGTATCTCAAACATAGAATAACCGAGTAGAGTACAGTTCCTACTCAGAAATACTCGAGAGCGATAATTATCCGCGACGTTCGCGAGAAAATTAATGTCGAATAAAAGTATAGGAAATAATTAAACAAGTCGGAGTTCTCAATTAAAGTAAAATAAAGATAGAACAATTAACTGTAATCAAAGTAATAATTTTCATTGTCGACTCATCATTGATAACATTATAAAATAAGTGAAGCTAAATAAATAAATAAGTGTTTAAATTCAAAGTGTGTTCCAGAATACATCATTTAAATACCGCTAAACCGAACACATTCACAATTCACTAATTCCTGCAACGAACCTATTAATCTGGGGAATAAATAAATCCCTACATTCAAATAAACAGTTTATAGTAAGGTTGACATCAATTACTCCGGAGCATCGCAGAGATTGGCTCTCAACCAATCTGGAGCAGAGGCGGCCGACCTCGAACTACGTGATTCGACAAGGTAAGCCTCTCTCGACGAAATCGCCTGTTCCCAGGACGTAACATAACCATAAACATATTGAATAAGGACAACGAACAGACGACGACGACCAAGACTGAATTTTTTTCATCGTGAAAATCGACTGTTTTCAACTTTAATCAACTTTTTCTCAATATATCTTCCATTATACGGCATGTAGGAAAAAAATAAAATCAATTTTATCATATAATTTGGACTCTCGATTGCGCCCATTATTTTTCCGCTAAATTTAGTGCATATATGAGATCTCACCATAGTGGTCTCTTGAAACTCGGATATTCGCGTAAAGATACACGGTACGTGTATCTCGCTCCGCAGTGAACTTGGCGCGAGACACTACCGTGTCTCTTGATATAAATAGTTTGTGTCGCACATCATTTTCATCTATTTACCATTTCCTTTCTGTTTTACAATTTTTCATAAATTTTTGTCTACATTTTTTTATAGCGCGGGGCTCTCGTACAGGCGGTAGACGTGGCTACGTGTATGCCCTGAGTAGAAATTCTAGTGCGCATGTCTCAGTTTGTGCAGTTCACGCAACACTGTGATGACGTCACGCTAAACATAAATCATGTATCAAAATTGCTTTTATATTTCCTCGTTGAGTTGAATTGAGGTGATAGACTGTTGTTCATTACATTAGCAAGGTACGAAACTCGATAGTATATTTTCGAATAACCATCAAAAAGTAAAGTGAGAAAATTGATATTTTTTTGTGCAATGTCGGATCAAAAAGGACTAATACTGTGTTACAACCATGGTTGTGGCAATAAGTTCAATCCAGATGACAATCATTTCGGTAATATGTGTTCATTGCATTTGAACTATTTACACGTTTCAAAAATTTTATTTTTTGTAAGTTGAACGATCAATATAATTTTTTTTACATAATATATGAGACAGACGCTTGTGTTCATCATCCTGGTCATCCAATTTTTCACGATGCGTATAAGGGATGGTCCTGTTGCAACAAAAAGTGCACAGACTTCACAGAATTCCTGAATATCAAAGGATGTACAAAATCATTTCATAGTAATGAAAGAACACCTAGACCCCAAAAGCCAGATATTAATAAGGCACGTATCGATGGCAGAATTGAGTACAGGGCATCTGTCAATGATTTACTAACAGTAATAAGACCACCTTTTGATACACCGCAAGTCAACATAGTACCGACAGTATCACCAGCTCTATTGGAACATATTAATAACCTCGATATATCTTCATCAGCACTACAAAATGAATTTGAAGTTCAAATAGGGCAAAGTTGTAAGAATATATCTTGCAAAGCTATTTATCGAGGACCCGAATCCAACGAAGAGATGTGTAATTATCATGCTGGAGTCGCAATTTTTCATGAAGGTCTTAAGTATTGGTCTTGCTGTCAAAAAAAAGTAACTGATTTTAGTATATTTCTCGAACAACCAGGTTGCACACGGGGCATTCATTCGTGGATTACAACGGTAATTCTGTCGAATTTACTAATTTTCTTATAATACCTCAATAAATATAATTTTTCAATTTTATATTGGTAACACTTAATTTATCACTTTATGTTTTATAGAATATGAAAGGGCAAGACAAATGTAGACAAGATTGGCATCAAACTGGATCTTTCGTTGTTGTCTCCATTTATGCAAAGAAGTATCAACCCAATAAATCAACAGTTAAATTAAATCCTATTCGGTTGACAGTAGCTATTTTTTTCCCTACAGAAAATTCATTTTATAATATTGACTTGGAGTTGTGTGGTGTAAGTGATAATTTATTGTTATGATGACTTCAGTATAAAAATAATTTTCTATTCATTCATTCTCCTAGGTGATTGATGTGGAAAAAAGCTCGGTGAATATGCTTCCTACAAAAATAGAAATAATGTTGAAAAAAGCAGATTCTGGGACTTGGGCTCATCTGGACTCTCCTCATCCTACCGCAAATGAATCTGAAAACATGAACCCAGTAAACAATAACAAAAATGTTGATTGTATAGATGCAGTCGATTTCAAAAATTTATAGATTTAAAAAACATATTTCCGTTCGTTTTTAAGTTTACTATTTTAACATAAATTGAACTATTGATGAACGATTCGATGAGAAAGCTAGAGTTCAATTTCAAAAAATATCACATGTATTGCTATCCATCAGATTAATTAAGTGGTCTGCATTTCGAAAATTTACGTTTACCTTTGGTACAGCGCTAATAAATATCAAAATTGCTTAAGGGCCGGTAGAACTGAATTGTAGGGGGCGCTTTTTCGATGTTTTTATATTGAAATTTTTGGGACAAATAACGGCTACATCAGAGTATTAATTTCATAATTTTTTTATTGAAATTAAAGATAAAAATGTTCTACATGGCGCTATGATTTCCAAATTTTGATTTAATAGATTATAAGCATTATATTGACGTAAGTATTTAGAGAAATTTATCATTTAAATCTCGCGGGTCACAATTCCATGATAAAAAGCAAATTGAAGCGAATACAGAGGTTTTTTGCAAATTCTAAAATCATAGCGCCACAGTATTTTTCATCCTGAATCTGAAAATCAATAGATAATTGCATAATTCCTCGTAAATAATGCGTTATTAGTCCCAAAAGATTTGCATCATTTTGTCACGATTTTTAGTTCTTTTTCTCCTAATAGATGTCACTATCATGATGCCTAGAGCTCGGCCCAGTAACCAACAACGTACCAAGGAACCCCGAACATCGTACATGCATTATGCGTGTTGGGGGCTTTCAGCTGTGATGTCAAATGTAGCGACAAAGCACATAAATGGAGAGAAGTAGCAGATTTACTCACGCAAGCGTGCACGACGCATGTGTGAATAAGTAATTGGGGAAATTCTTCATTTGAATCTCGCGGACCACCATTCCATGGAAAAAAGCAAATTAAAAGGAATACAGATGTTTTTTGCAAATTCTAAAATCATAGCGCCACAGTATTTTTCATCCTGAATTTGAAAATCAACAGATAATTGCATAATTGCTCGTAAATAATGCGTTATTAGTCCCAAAAGGTGTGTGAGTTGGACTATGTATTCGGCAATGATATATGAACAACGTATTTTTTTTCCTTCTTCTTCTAATGTAGACAATAACTATCGAGGTAAATGGGGGAAAAATAATAAAATTCGTCATTTCTAGTTGTCTTTGAACATAAAATGATTCGCAGGTATCAATCTGAAGTGGCCAGAATCAATGAAGAAATTTTTTTCATCAAATTTTATGAATGAGTTGCCTTATGGTAATATTTGAACCATATTTAAATTATATCTAATAAATAATTGCATGCATATACGCAAATACATGCAATACTTATATAATATATTTAACAATAGTACATTTAGCAATATTTATATAATATATTCAAATTAATTATATGATTATGGTAGCATTGTGGTATGGCACTTGCAATTGAAAGCTCCGTATGCAGGTTCAATCCTGGTAGAGTGGTATTTTTTTTTACACATTGTAATTATTTAATAATCTTGTGCCAGGTATGAGAGTACTATTTTTTTAAGTTTAAACTATATAGCATTATTATGTATACATTCAGATAATATTCATTCCTAATCAAAACAATATCTAAATTTGAATTTGTTTAAATATGAAAAAACGTATGGTTACTGTATACGCACCATATTTTTATAATTATTGTTATGTTTATTTATAATATAACATATGGAACTTTGAGCATTAAGAAAAAATTAATAATTGGAACGATTGCTCACATGAGCAAATACAAGTGAGAGGAGTACATAAAAGCAGAAGAGGGCCAGAGCTTTCTGTTGATACAGGAATAATTGGGAATGTTAATACAGAAAATTAATAATTATTATTCTTAATTCAAGACAGAATATTAATTTATTATCTTTTTTATGCGTTATTGTACATTCATATAATTATGTAATTAAATGTGTAATTTTACATTATTCCATTGTACATGCATATTAAATAATTGGCAAATAGAGAAACATTTGAATTATTTATTTTATTATTTATGAATTATCATGTATTATTATGAAATTATTATGAATTATTTATTATTTAAATTATTATTATTAATATGAATGTATTGAATATAATGCATTAAAATTATCAAATAGAATGTTCATGAAATAGAAAATCATCAATTTTGGTTATTTTTTACTTTTTTATTATAAACATATCAATTTGTTTACTTGTTTATTTGTTTTTCGATGTACATTATTATAAATATAAACTACACAAATTTCAAACGGCTTATATTTTTCGTTCTTTTGTTTTTTTTTTGTTCATTTCTGATGTTTTGGTATAGTACGGTATAAACATTCGACATATATATGTCATACGCTTTGTCCGACGGGTGATTGAGTGTTGATATAACTTGTCAGTTTCTTATTGTGCTTCAAGCATAATAGTATACAAGATTGCGTATAAATTATTCTATAAGTTTTTACGCAATATTGTTTTATATATTCATTTATACTTATCATTGTGAGTGGATAATAAACATTACAATTGTGATTGTGGGTAATAGTATTTAAATAGTAAATAAGTGATTGAATTTGAATGTGAAATAATAATTATAAAAAAATTTTTTATCGAAAAAAGCTGCGTCAACGTATTTGTAGTATATTTTACCCAGCTATTCTTTGTGAAAATTATTCTTTTTGTTTGAGAAGTGCATTTATAGTGTATTATATGATATAAATTTTTTTTATTCAAGTTGTGAAAATGTTTATGTGGGATCACAGTGAATAGTTTAATTCTGTTTTCACGTCATTATTGTTTTGAAATTGGTTATTGATACCAATTCCATTCTTCATATTATTCTAACTATTATTTGAACTATCATATAATATATAAGAATTTTCAATTATTATAACAATTTAGTGAGAGTGGAAAAAAATTGACTCATCATGGATCGAATACGTCGTAGCTGGAATGCAAGCACTAAAAAAGTTCGTCTATCTAAAAAGAGATACAGCAGAAAGGGTAGACGAAATATCGCAAGGTAAATTTTATATATATACTGTGATGTAGCAGCCTGCCACACACGAATAGATTAAGGAATAAGTAGTGTACGTGAACGATATGAGTAATTAAGAAAATAAATAAGTGTGAGAATGGAATATGTACAGTGTAAATGTGAGAGAGAGCGGTGGGAGCAGTGACCACGAAGAAACACGAGTGCAGCCGAAGAGACTAACCAGCCAAGCACGCGTGTGTGTACGTGTGCATATTAATTATTAAGGAAAATTCCGGATTAATTGGGAAAGGAGAAGCAAGGCGAACGCCGACCGAGTAAGAGGTGTGGAAGGACGGCCATGGTGGGCGCCGTGACCACGAGGCGTGGAAAACCAGGAAAAATATGGACGGTGAAAGTATCCGGTGCGTGCTACGTAAAATAGCACCGAGATATAATAGTCCAGAAGAGAGGAGGTTGTTTGTCCGGTTCCCCAAGATGAAGTTGAACGAGTGAAAAGATACGATGTATCATTAATGGAGAAAGAAGAAGCTACTGCTGTGCACGAGATTCCAGGAAAGAGTGTGAATCCAGACAGTGGGAAAAATGTGTTCGTGAGAATGGTGACTTGTGAAAGAACAATCCGGAAGAATAGTTATCGGGAGAATGATAACAAGTGAAGAGATAGTGGGTGATAGAGATGGCAGTATAATAACACTACTCTTCAGATTTCTACTTTTCAAGATTCCAGCCTAAGTCTGAACTCATATTATCACTTTGAAATCAACATACTCCCGAATACCTCTACTTTACTTTCTCACCTCCACTCCCCAAATTTGTACTTTTGATTTTTCACGTAATTCACATGAAAAGTAGAGATCTGAAGAGTAGTGTTGTTGTACTGCCGATAGAGATTATTCGTCAAAATAATTGTCGGGTAATTAATCAATTAATGTTGTGTGGAAAAGTATGCAGAATGGATTGAGCAAATTAATTGAGTACATGTCCGGTTTAACTATTATTGAAATTGTTCATTCGTTGTGATAAGTATGAAAGTGTTAGTAAAAAAAAATAAACCCCTCCGGAAAAAATGTCCCCCCAAATTAACACTTAAATATTCGAATGAATTGAATTGGAATAATAAGTAATGAATCGTGTGTTAAATTGCTTGATAAATATATTGTGTGGAATGTATGAGAGAAAAGTTATATTTCGGTATGTAAATAATAAGGAATGTATAGAGTGAAAAATATGAGTGAGAAAGATATATTTGTTGTGAATTGGAATGTATTGTCGCACTACCGTAGACCCGTCAATAGTCACGGCCAAAATTAAATTAAAAGAATATTATTTGATTACATTATTATTTGATTATTCGATAAAAGTCGAAAAGAAAGACTAAATATTATTTTTCATTATTATTAGATTTTTTCATCCGGTTTTTTCTTTGTTATTATAATTAATAAATATCTTTATTATTTTGTTTAAAAGTATTTATGGTGAAAACAGATTATTTTACATGTTTATTTTAAAAAGGTTTCCCCGATAACCTTTAAGTCTTTTTCAGGCAATCGGGGTGGCATCCCTTGTAATCAAGGACAACGATAGCGGTGGCTAAATTTGGGAAGGGTAAATTTGGCGCCGTTACAATACATATAATTATATGTATGTTTTTTTTTATTTTGGTGTGATTGTAGCAATCGTGAATATATTCTCAATAATTATTGTATTGAAGAAATGAAATTGATGAAATTATGGCAGGTATCTTTGCGATGATTTATACGTGCTAGGTGATCCTCTTCATTAAAAATATGTTCTGCGTTGCCATATCATTCAGTGCATTATACATATACATTTCCAATATGCCTGAACAATTTGATTCATTTCTTTCATTTGAGATAACTTATTTTTGATTTATAATTATTCTCATTTAAAATGATAACAGTTCTGTGCTTGCTGTACAATTTAAATAAGTATAATGAATAGATATATACATTTGTACATTATTTTGTATTACAAATTATATTATTTATTTTATAATATGAACTATGAAGTAATATACATGACAGTGACATCATCTGTTTTAAATCATATACATATACATACTTATTATATTTTAATTGTAATTGTTTGTTTTATTTGAAACTGAGCAGCAAGCAAAGAACTGTAATCATTTTAAATTTGAATTATTATATATTGTGATAGGTATATATTTATAGAATGATCAATGTCACATTGGATATGTATATGAATATTTATCATTTTATTTATGAAAACTCAATGTTCTTGAATATTGTTTTCTTTAACTATTAGCGTAAATTATTAAAATTAATGCACTCTTCCAATTATTTATAATTTTCACTCACAAAATTATAATGGGAAATAATATTTTTTTCATCTATAACATATATGATTTATTTATAACATATATTTCCTTTGTATATAATATATCAGCATTTACAAATATGTATCATGTTATTTTATTTCATGATATTTATTTATACAATGATGAATATCATGCGGGATATATATATATGAATATTAATCCTCTTATTAATGAAAAATAATTATTCTGTATTGTTGTTTTCTTTAACCATATATGCGTAAATTATAAAAATTACTGCGGACTCTTTAAATCATTGATAATTTTCACTCAATAAATGACAATGGGAAATAATATTTCTTTCATCAATAACATGATTCATTTCATTTGTATTTATACAATCATATGCAAATGTATCGTGTTATTTAATTTCAAGATAGCTGGTTTTCAAATAGAATGATGAATTTCATATGGGATAGATATATGAATATTTATCATTTTATTTGTAAAAAATGATTGTTCTTCATTATTGTTTTCTTTAACTATTCGCGTGAATTATTATAAGTAATGAACTCTTTAAATCATTTATAATTTTCATTCAATAAATTATAATGGGCAATAATTCAGTTCAATCATTCAGATGATCAATATCATTGGTATGTATATATAAGTATATACTAAAATGTCGTTTCATTTTACTTCATAATAGGTATTTATTGAATGAGAGATGTCATATGTCATATATATATTTACAATTTTATTTATGGAAACTAATTGTTCTTTATTGTTGTTTTCTTTAACCATATTAGCGGAAATTATAACAATTAATGGAATCTTCAAATCATTTATAATTTTCACTCAATAAATTACAATGAGAAATATAATCTTTTTTCCATCAAATAGCATTCTTAATTTCATTTGTATGCATGTATAAGCATTTACAAATGTATCGTGTTCATAAATTTCAAGATTAGTTTTTATAGAATGATAAATATCATATGGGACGTATGTCCCATATATCACATGAATATTTAGCATTTCATTTATTATAAAAACTGCAGATTGTACTTGATTATTGTTTTCTCCAACTATTCACGTGAATCATTATATATTTAATGAATTTTTCAAATCATTTATAATTTTGCAATTCATAAATTATAATGATATAATATTTATTTCATCAATATAACATGATTAATTTCATTTGTATATGTATATAAGCATTTACAAATGTATTGTGTATTATTTTATTTCAAGATAGTATGTTTTTATAATATACAAATGATGAATTTCATACGGGATGTATGTATTAATATTTTTCATTTCATTGAAGAAAAATAATTATTCTTGATTATTCTTTTTTTTTAACTACACGCGTTAATTTATCATTAATAGACTCTTCAAATTATTAATAATTTTCACTCAATCCACAATAGCAAATAATATTTTTGTCATCATTAACATGATTAATCTCATTTGTATGATATAAGCATTTACAAATGTATCGTGTTATTTTATTTCAATTAGATAGGTTTTCATATTATGATAAATATCATATGGAACAGCTATATGAATATTTTTCATTTTATTTACGAAAAATTATTGTTCTTGATAATTCTTTTCTTCAACTATATATATATGCATAAATTATAATAATTATAATAGACTCTTCAAATCATTATAATAATTTGCATTTAATAATTAATTACAATCGTATTATTAAATTATAATGGGCAATAATTTTGTTCAATCAATAAGATGATCAATATCATTTGTATGTATGCATAAGCTAGTACATACAAAAATATCGTTTAATTTTATTTCATGTATGTTTTTTATAATGATAAATATATTCATATGGGATATACACATGAATATTTATCATTTTATTTATGAAAAGTGATTGTTCTTCATTTTTTATTTGTTTAACTATTTGCGTGAATTATAATAATTAATAGACTTTTTAAATTATTTATAATTTCCACTCCATGATTCATAATGGGAAATAATTTTTTTTGGTTCAATATATAATATGATCAATATCATTTGTATATATATATAAGCTGCGTTTATGAATGTATCGAGCTGTTTTTTTTCATGTTAGGTATTTATAGGATGATGCATATCAGCATATATCATTGGAATATATATATATATATATTCATATTTTTGAGTAGACAATATGGCCGATGAATTTTTCTTCGCGGGTTATGTGGGTCTCAATTGTTTATACAATGTTTATTTTGTCTAGTGCTTAGGATTAATAAATTCAACACTTATGAGTAAGTAAATTAATCCAACAATTATTATAACAAATATATTTATAATCATATCGTAAATTTATCCTCGATATTTAATATCGATATATCATTTTCCGCATCAAAATGTTATCGCGTGTGCGAATATATTTTTTTTCTTTTTTCTTTTTTTTTTTCATACTTTTTTTACCTTTATAATTTCTACCGCGATATAAAATACATTCATGTCAATTTTTATACACAATCGCGATACAGAAATTCATGATTTGTGGTTTATTGGTAATTTGTTGTTGTTTCGTTGAATTTAATCTTGATTTATGCATTTAAATATGTGAAGGCGACTTTAAAATAAAAAAGAAAATTCCAATGTATACATTTCGTATACATCTGTGATGTATATACATGTATACTTATTAATTCATTATTATATTATCAAAAATGTGATGAAAGATCTATTTTTATTATTTTTATAAATAAAAATTCATTTATTTTATTATCAACTTTCTTCAATTACTTGAGATTATTTTGTTTTCCACCCACATCCGTTGATAATTTTTTATTTGTTTACAACTTAGGTAGTAATAAATATAGGGTGGATAATTTCATAATTTAAATTCATTGATGATTTAAATGTAATAGAAAATTTATTTATTTGAAATAATAAATAAATTAGTAATGATTACAACATGTATTATTATTATTTAAATTCTCACTCTTTGAATGTTATTACTTTTATTTTATGTTATCTCTATGAATTCATTTTCTATTCGGACAGCTTCATCTCCCTTTTATTAATTTATTTATTTCGTTGCTAATTTTTTTTTATATAATTCTTTTGTTTACTTTTTAAATTTTATTGGTTTTTTCTGGAACCTTCTCATAATTTCTGCATACTACATAAATATATGTAGATTTATTTAATATTCTTTTTGTATTTTTTATTCGTCGAATTGAAACATTATTGTTGTATTACTGTTTTTTGAGCCGAATTAATTATAATATACGAAAAAAAACAACATTACTTTCCGATTCACTCAATATATATAATAATGTCAACTTTGTAGTAATGTATGCATATATTTTATTTTGAAATTATACATATAGGATGAATTAAAAAATATGAGAATTTTCTGGATTTAAAAATACAAAATTTATATACATGCTATATGTATAGATTATTCAGTAAACCAAAATTCGGGAAAACAGAATGAATATTTTTATCTTCAATTTGAATAAAGGTATTATGAAATTAATATTTTCGTATGGGTGTTATTTGCGTGAGAAGTTCCAATGTAAAAACATCGAAAGAGCGCCTCCTTCAATTCAGTTCTTTTGGAACTAAAAAATTTTACAAAATTTTGGGGCCCCTCAAGGTACCTCAATCATTTAGAGCCAGCAACTCCCTGGAAAAACATGGTGGCATTGATATACAGCTTATCAAACTTGCCGCGGAACGCGAGGGCGCAAAACGCACTCTCACATTCCATCGTCAGTTCTGCCGGCCCTTAACTGTAAAACTTTGTTATTCACCTTTTTTATTTTCCATTATCAGTGATCATGAGGCAGCTCTGAACTCCGAGAAGTTACTACCACATTTAAAAAAAACTAATTTACATCAATTATAAGGTACTGCTCGCGAGAAAATAATGTTTCATCGATGATACTTTGTTTAATAAATTGTATAGAAAATGACTAAAATTTGGCGGGAATCAGCACTTTTTTTTATTATGAAGTAAATGCAATTGACACAGTTGAGTGCTCAATCGATGTGTAATTGTCACAGGTGATTAGTGGATAATTATGGCGTGGTAAAGCAAGCAAGGATAGCGATAGACACTATAATATATGCTCTCATTAACAGCGAGAAGTTATTAGTTTATAACTAGCGGATAAAGACAGTTCGTAAGAATTATTTCCATTTGTCGGAATACATCGGCTGTTTTCGTTAAAACGTTTTATTCAGGCTTATGTTTTTATTATTTTAATAATTTTATATTTAAGTTTATAATGTTATACATGTATATATGTATGTCGATGTCCGCGAACTCCTGCGCGCCTCTGGTGCTAGGAATTTATGATACTAGTGGCGCGAATTAAATAATATAAAAATATAATTCAAATCAAATAGTCTTCGCATAACTACAAAGTAATAGTAATGATTTATATAACTTAGTACTCAGCAGATGTCTTATTACTAGGCAGATGTGCGCAACTAATATAAAGATGAAGAATAATTTATAGTTAGATTATATATTGTTTTATTATATTTGCAATTTGGATTTACATCTGTACCAATAATTATTTAGCGCGACAGTTTAATAGTAGTAGTATTATTTATTGATGGTCACTCGAGAAATAAATAGGAATCTATCAAAATTCCTTGGAGACAATTTACAGTATATTGACAATAAACATTTATTGCAGTACTTCTCTATTATTTCAATCACGTATTTTATTCTTTTCACAATAACATACTTATTTGTAATTGCTAACGAATTTCCATGTGTATTTTTGGTATTAAATATAAAATAAACTAATAAACTCAAATTTTGCTGTGGACTTTCCTGTCCCTATAATAAAAAGATTAGTCACTTTCGGTACATTGTCTCTCGGATGAAAACGTTTTAAGTAGAATATGGGAGAGATGTATCTGGATGTACTCCCACTCTCACCTCCGACCGATATCTCTCTCTCTTCTCATCCACAACCACCGAGGATCATCGAGGAAAACCAGTCGACATCAGCACAGAGCATTGGAGGGGGAACTCAGAGGTAGGATGGACTACGTCCGTCAATACCCCTCTCCATCAGGATGGACCATCCCCACTCTTCAACACCTGAGATGAACTACAAACTTCAGAAAAGCACCTAAGATTTGGTATCAGACTTCAGAGTTCAGAGTCAGTCGTCGATCGATAAACAGCAAATAAACACAAACTTATAAGATCTTGCATATTCGTGAAATAAAACATACACAATAGTGTATTTTGATATCTATACATCTCGTCTCATCATTTTTCAAACATTTAAACCTACGCATCAATTACCTTCATCCATAAAAATAAATATACATTTTTAACTAAATTCAAATAAACTCGCGCTTCTCGCGAATTGAATACTTTAGTATTCCCTAGGCGGAAGAGACCTCGCGCTCCATCTAAACAATCAACTTACGGCGCTCTCTATATTCCATCTTTTTTAAGGTATAGGAACCTCCGGGGCACCAACTAGCGGGGGGAAGAAATGTAACAAATCAGTCAATTTTTGTCAATACCTGCATAAAGAAAATAGTTATATATTTGATTGAAAATATTATTATACACTAGAAAGATTGTGTTGATGGTAATGTGAATATTATAAATTCATCATAATGAAGCTGTTCAAGTTGATAGTTCATCAGCCAAATTTCAGTCGGGAAGATTTAATAATAAATCCAAAAGATTATCCAGGAATAAAAACTGGTGATGTAGTTGAAATATATCATCCAGAGGATGAATTCAGTCGATTGTTACTACAAGTAACATCACTGAAAGAAGATTTGCCGAGTCGTGAAACAATAAGTATTGAAAATAATGTAGCGACGATGTTTCAATTAAGAACATTTGGTTATGTATACATGAATGTTGTCAATCCTGACGACGTTACATTAGATTCCATCGAATTGACATTCAAAGATCAGTACATGGGGCGAAGTGAAATGTGGAGATTGAAGATTAGTTTGGTAGTTATCTTTTTTTATCATCAAGTATGTTCAACAACGAAAAGTGCTTACTGTAAGTATTCGTGGCTGATTGATCTCTTACTGATGCATCGCTACCCAACAGAATAAACCTACCGCTAAGATTGCTTGCATCAAGCATTACAAGCACTTTTCTTCGTTGAACATATCCATTGATTTCCATTTTTATTTACGTCTCAAAAAATTTCTATTACCATTTTAATTCTTTCTTATTTTTTCTCAATTATTTCAGGTTAATACTTGTGTATATCTTAACAAAAAAATTTCATTTTGTGGAGGTGGCATAAGATGTCAAGTTTATGAAATGTGGTCACAAGGAGATCGTGTTGCATGTGGAGTTATAACTGATGACACAAAGGTGTGATAAATTTAAATGAAATTTACTAAACCATTGTTTAATTCGATTATATATTTTCATGTACATATATGATGATTTTTTGAAAGGTTGTATTTCGGTCATCAACGAGTATGGTTTATCTGTTTATTCAAATGAGTTGTGAAATGTGGGATTTTGATATTCACGGTGATTTATATTTTGAGAAAGCAGTAAATGGATTTTTGGCAGATTTGTTTCAAAAATGGAAAAAAAATGGTAGTAATCATGAAGTGACGATTGTTTTATTTTCACGAACATTCTATAATGCTAATACATTAGAAGAATTTCCAAATCATATGCGTGAATGTTTGCAACAAGACTATCGTGGGAGATTTTACGAGGATTTCTATCGAGTTTCGGTCCAAAATGAAAGATACGAAGATTGGAGTAATATTTTAGTACAGTTACGGAAATTATTTACTGATTATCGTAAAATTGTATTGGATTATCATCAAATATCAGATGTTATAATACCAGAAGCCACAAATTCAACGGCAGCTCAAGGAAATTTTTTAGAAGTACTTAATATGTCATTAAATGGTAAATATATTTAATTTGTCACTATAAATATTTTATGATATTTCACGCATGAAATATTGATTCATTTTAGTTTTTGAGAAGCATTACTTGGATCGGAGTTTCGACAGAACTGGGCAATTGTCTGTAGTAATAACGCCGGGTGTTGGTGTGTTTGAAGTTGATAGAGAACTGACAAATGTTACTAAACAACGAATTATTGATAATGGTGTTGGGAGTGATTTGGTATGCGTTGGTGAACAACCTTTACACGCAGTTCCACTATTGAAAGTAATAATTTTTTCATTATTCCAAAGGATATTTACCATTGCTATTAAATATTTGGGTATCACCGTCATTTTTCATTTATTTCTGTTTCTCTTTTGTTTTTAGTTTCACAATAAAGACACGTCTATCAAAGTTCCCGATGATTACAGTATGCCACATTGGATCAATCTGAGTTTTTATTCAACAAATAAGAAAATCCCCTATTCAAAATTTATTCCGCGAATAAAATTACCACAAAAAATATCGAAGCAACCAATTGAAAATGGTAAACTGTCGTGTAAAGCAAAACTTATTCAAGAAGAACCGCGTGAATGCCTTCACAATACATTATTCGATTATGATGCATATGATTCACAAGTTTTTCAATCGCCAACAATTCATACTACAAAGTAATAAACTATTTTTTCAGCTATACATATATGTGTGTATATATATATATATATATATATATATATATTAGAGTGTTTCATTTTTAGGCAATATTTTTTTTTTCGCCGTGCTCAAGGAAAATCTGATAATTCATGAAAACAATTGAAAATATTCCCGTTTGAAAAAAAATTTCAAGTTAAATAGAGGCTTTCCTTATTTAAAAATTCGATTTCCCATATGAATAACACGAGAAAATAGTTTTTTCCGACTTCAACTCGATTTTTCGGTAATCAAAAATTTTTTTTGGAAAAAATGAATTCACAGCTTTTGTAGGGCATTAAATTTGCTACAAAAAAGTTTCTCACCGCAAATACTCAGCGACAACAGTTTTCGAGTTGTTGAGCTGGAAAGGTGAAAGTTGATTATAATTAAAAAGAAATGTTCTTTAAACTGGAATTTATTATTCTGACATTAATTATTATCTGATAATGAAAACTATGAAGCTCTTACATTGTTGATTTCAGGAACTACTGTTCATATTTAAGAAATAAATATAAGTATCATTCAATAATTATTGCGAAATCATAATACTAATGAATTAAAATTCAGATTTTCTCGCATAATCGATTATTTTGAACATTTCTACTTATATTTTATACCACACTGATGCTGTTACTGATTATAACATGTGTTCAATAAAAAATAGCCATGTGGTTGCTTTGTTCGTTTGGAGGTATGTCTGAATTAATTCCATCAACTTTTTCAAAATTTATAGGCCGGTATAAAATAGATAAGTAATAAGAAAACACAAGCCTTTTTGTTATTATCAATTTCTCTTACGATTCCAAGCAACCAATCGATTATAACCAACTTTCACTTTTCCAGCTCTACAACTCGAAAATTGTTGGTCGTAGAGCATTTGCGGTGAGAAAAAATTTTGGATTACCGAAAAATCGAGTTGAAGTCGGAAAAAACCATTTTCTCGTGTTATTTATATGGGAAATCGAATTTTTGAATAAGGAAAGCCTCTATTCAACTTAGAACTTTTTTTCAAACGGGAATATTTTCATTTTTTTTCATAAATTATCAGATTTTCCTTGAGCACGGCGAAAAAAAAAATATCTCCTAAAAATGAAACACCCTGATGTATATATGTACGTATGCATATGTGTAGGAGAACAACGAGAATGAAAAAAACTAGCGTGGCATGTATGGAAACTCATAATAATGCTCAAGCATTAAAACTTTTAAAACGTAAAATGTCTGATCCGGATATTCATCATCCAATTCCTGATTTACATTCACAACCATCGGCAAGTACAATACGAAGTGCTGCTATTACGATTCCACATCGATCTCATGATGTGGCAACCTATGAACATACGAATAGCGAATTAAATGGTACAAATTAATTGATATTATTTTAATGTATTAAGTATATTCGAACAATAAATTTTGAATATATTAATAATGTAAGTGAAATATCAGTTTCAAAAATACCAGTAATAAATGACTTTGCGGATAACGGAATATCACCGCCATTTCGCCCAGTTGTTGGTAGTGCTGGTAGTCCATCAAATCAATCTATCCATCCGTCAACAGTTCATCGACCTGGTAGAGCATTAATAAATCCATTCGATCCGTCACATGTTACAATAAAATTAACAAGCAATAGACGACGTTGGACGCATATTTTTCCTAAAGGTATATTCAATTTTACTTATTTTTTTCGTTTTATTTGAGTTAATATATACATATACTGAGCTATTTTATCATGAATTTCATGTATGAAATGACATCAACATTTGTTGCATCTACATTTTCTTCAAACACTCAATCGAAATAAATAAATGAATGAATAATGTATAAATTATAGGGCCAACAGGTGTCCTTATTCAGCAACATCACTATCAAGCAGTACCTACTCAATCACGATCCGAGAAACCCAGCAATACCAGTGATAATTTAGCAGTAAGTTCATCGCCTGTTGAGGGTGTTGTAATGACGTCAACCCCAATTGTTAATGATACAATATCACGTTCAACATCACAAATAGGATTCCAGGATCGTAAGTTCTCATCACAATATAAATAAATAATTTTATATGCAGTCGATATAAGTTCAATCAACAGATGTAAAGGAAAAAACCCAACGACTCAACCAATATTTTGGCAATGGAGAAAAAATTTTTCATTATGGATTGTCAGCAGTTAATAAAAGTTTAACACTATTGTGGGGTGCCACTGGTGAACAAGAGTGGACACCAGCTCTTACGACAGGTTTGGCAAAACATTACTATTTTTTTGGAGTAGCCACAAAAAATGACAGAGATAAACAGGGAAATAGCTAAAATAAAAGCATAAATAAAATATACATATATCATGCTGTGGGTGAAGCAATCATCATGCATTTTCATTAAATACGAAATAAAATGCAAAAAAAAAAAAAAAACATGAAGCGTTTCATGTGCAGGATCCATCGTAATAACATACATGCAATGTCATTATTTAATAGAAGAAGAATCATAGTGTATAACAAATGAACAGAAAGAAAAAAAAACACGAAAAAATTCTGACGGAATTTGCTCTCATTGTTCAATGTTTCAAAAGCATTATATTTCTAATCTAGTCATATCGTAAAAATGTATATGTATGATATGAGGAATTGTAACATATGTGCATACTGGCACAAAACTGCATTCGCAGTGTTGTACACACAAATAATCATTATCAAATTTATTTTCATGCTGTCATTCGTCATACTCGGGACGCAACGTTGGACAAAATTATTCATGTTTGCGATGTACGACTTTTCGATCTCCAATCACACAGCAGTCATAGGTTAGCGCTATCATACATTTAATTCAGGACAGATTCAGTTATGGTATTTTTTTGAAGTATCGAATACAAATTCACTACCCTCAAATCACATTACAATTATCATATGCTTATTTTTTTACTACACATTCTCGCTTCATAGATAGTTTGCATGTTGTTTTTTAATTTTCATGACTACAAATTTTTGTTTTCAAATCATATGCATTTCTCTTTCTGTTTCATGGTGATTTTTTCTGGGAAATAAACTAATATCATTATCATAAGATTAATACACTTTGACTGTCTCATAATGTAGAATATTACAGTGAAGGAAAAAAAATATTGATATTTATTAATGGAATTTCTTAATATATAGTCTATGCTGCCTTGCATTTATAATTTTCACCACAATTACATAGGAAATCAGCCATATACATGTATTCCCCTTGCAAGTGTAGGTGTCTAGCTTAGTTATATCTATTTTCAAATTTATATTAATTTCGTAGTTGCAATTGTAGTAATGACTGAAAATAATTGTACATTTGATAAAACATTGAAAATTATATAATTGTTTAGGTGTTGATTGGAAATCATTGACAATACCTGCCTGCTTACCCATCACAACTGATTACTTTCCGGACAAACGAAGCTTACAAAATGATTATGTCGTATCGGATTATAATCTCCTTCCGGATGATGTCAATGCGGATTTTGCACAACAACGAGCAATATACAAGAAACCATTGACAACAGCGGAGGTTTTCAGAGAATTAGTATCACAACGATTATCACAGGTATACTGTTTAATGTTTAATATTTTCATTTCAATAATATTCTCAAAAACAGTAAAAAAAGGACACCTAGTTTGCATAACCCAAGTGGACTCAATAGATATTAAATTTTCATTAGTAATATCATATTTTATGGTTTCACATTCACGATATTATATTATGACAGAAATTTAATATCAAATTTTTCAAAAAATTAATCAATCGTTGGCGTGCATTTTATGCTAACTCAACATCCGTATTAGGAAATTTATCAACAAATTTTCGTTGATGTTACATTAATATTTCTGTAGATGAAGTTCATGAAAATACTACTATTATAGATCACAATGAATTTCGCGTTAATAAACATGTGATCAACAAAAAATATGATGAACAAAATGATTCGAGGTGGGGTTATAGCAATCACAATCGAAAAAACTTTTTTTAAAAAAAAAGAAAAAAAAAGGGCGCCAAGTTCATACACGACAAAAAATTGTGTTGCTATTTATTGTGTAATAGTTTCAACCATCAATACTTTGCAAAAATTACTTTTCAAAAAGATTTGTGTATATTTTATGAAGTTAGATTATTTTTATCGTGATTGTGTTTAAATATGCCGTGGTGTTGTAAATAAATTCGAGGTGTTATCTCAGGTGATGTGTGTGTGTGTGTACAATAATTGTATGTATTGATGGTGTTGATGTAGACTTCTCATACAGTTGATGTGGTTCTGGATGTGTTCAATTAATGATGAGCACTGATGATAGTTTTCTGATGATTGTTGTGAATATCCAGGATTTCCAATTGTATTAATTGGTTATAAATGTTGAAGTATTCACTGATGTTGTTCACAATATTATAATCCCTTGATTGTATTAATCACTTGAGATGTCTTGATATGTGAATCTGTGCTGAAGTTGTCTGGTGTAGTTTTAGGTTAAACAGAGATGTTGTCGGTTGGTGTATTCTAATACGAATGAATGCACGTGGCAACAAGTGGCATCACGAGGCACGCTTCTAGAAGTTTCTAGAATGCACTAGATGCATTCTAGAGGAAGTGTGAGGTTAGCGCCACTTCATTGGTACTGACGATGAAACATGGCGCACTGAATTGAGGTGATTGGTTAATGGTGGCGCGGCTGATTCAAATTAAAGATTTTATGCGTTGAATTCGCAACAATTTGATATGAGTCATTATTGCCAAGTGCACAATATAAGATTATTGACTAACTCTTTACACTTAAATAATAGGTGTCATTGATTGCAATTTCTAAGAAACCAGCTATAATGAATCTAGTTATTAATGTTAAAAATTTTATATACATTGTTACGTCCTAGATGTAATTCTAGACGTTAAGGACCTTCGTGAGCGAAACTTTTTAGAAGATGAATTTTTTTTTTTTTTTTTTAGTTTTGATAAGTTATATCATGTAGCTATCTACCCTTGAAAATTCAAGACGCCTTATTGATAATTTGAGAAAGTTAGTAAATATCAAAATTCAAATTTTTAGCATAGGGCCTTATGAAGAATTAGCATTTTATGTATTCAAAATCACAAAAAGGTATATTGTAAGAGTAGATACAATAATAAATAATGTTCAAAAATATTCTTTGAAATATGTAGTTTACATAACTCCACACAAAAACAGGTGTTGACGAATGTTTATTATTATTATTATTATTATTATCATTGTTGTTATTATTATTATGGAAACGGATAGGCGAACTAACCTCCCTAATGCCACCGAATCCTTAATTATTTGGTCATTGTAACTCCGTGTTATAACTGAGCCACTAAATCATGAGTCCGACCTTGGTTGCCAGTCTCAATAGTTCAGTGACTTTTTTGCCGGCCAACTGGTCCCTCGAGAGGAAAGTTACGCCCCAGTGGTGGTATCTTATTATTGCTAGTGTTGACTGTCCTCTTTACTTTCCTCACAAAACCAACAGGTGGCGTCGGTACCAATACCTATGGTTTTGCTGTGGAATTTGAACATCCCATGACCAGTGAGGAGTCTGATTATTGTGCTCAGCTTCCTCCTGTTCATAGAGATAAGTTGCGTGACCCTTTTACTCGACTGCTCTGGCATGGTTACCCCAACTATCTTGCACGCATAATTATCTTTCCATCGTCTCAAGTGTTCTTGTTGAAGACCGCTCTTGATTTGGTTTAATCCGGTGACGGAAGGCACCTCGACTGGCGATAATTCGGTGTCGTCTTGCATCCCTTTTCTCGCCAGTCCATCCGCCCTTTCGTTACCCTGAATTTCCGTGTGCCCCGGGACCCAGGCCAAAGTTACTTTGTTCCTCTGTCCCAGGTTTTCAAGGGCTTCCATCGTCTCCCAAACCAGCTGTGAATAAGCCATAGGTTTGAGGACAGTTTTAATAGCGGCCTGGCTGTCCGACCAAATATATATGTATTTGTTTGCAGTTGAGCGGTTGTTCAGAAGTCTCGCGCATTGGTATATGGCGAAAACCTCTGTTTGAAATACGGTGGATAGTGTTCTAAGGGACCAGAAGTCCCTATGGTCCTCTCCTATTCCAGAACCATCTGTGTACCAGTGCACCTTGGTGCCTTCAGTTTTGTTAACGTTTTTCCAGTTCTCCCTTTCAGGAACATAGGTCTTAAAGGCCTTCCTTATCTGGTACTTCCTGTTGAATCGGTCTTGTTTCAAGGTTATGGGATGTTTCTTCATGTAATCCAGTCTAGCATGTTTCGCGCTAGCCGGAGTCCATTCCCCTTGACACAAGAGTCTATAGACAGTAGTCTCTGCCCTACGCTTCACAAACAAGTCCAGAGGTAGCCAGTTCAAAGCCACCTCTAGGGTATCGTATGGTGTTGTCTTCATGGCTCCGGTGGCAGCCCTCAGGAAATCACCCTGAAGGGATCTCAGCCGAATCCTTGTCTTCGCCTTGTAAACTCGAGGTCACCAGACCACTGCTGCATAGGTAAGTCTTGGTAAGAGGACCATTTTGTAGAGCCACAGGCTGATTTTTGGACTGAAGCCCCAGCTTCTGCCTATGGCTCTTTCGCATGCCCAGAGAGAGGCAAATGTTTTGCCGATTTGCTCTGTTACGTGCAATTTCCAGTGGAGTTTCGGGTCTAATAGTATCCCCAAATACTTCACCGACTTGACATACTCGATCGACACTCCCCTGTATTTCAACGATTCGATCTGCTCGATCTTGTATCTTGTAAAGATCATGGCAGACGTCTTGTTCGCGTTCACGGACAGCTTCGTCCTGCTACCCCATCTTTCCAGTACACACTGAGGAATTTGCCCCTAACTATTATAACCACGTCATCTGCATAGCCATATGTCAGGAACCCTTCATTCCTTAGTTCTTGTAGAAGGTCGTCCACTACAAAGCACCACAGTAAAGGAGACAAGATTTCTCCCTGCGGGCAGCCCTGCAACAGCTGACTCTCTATACTGGCATCGCCGTAGGCAGTCGTTATAATCCTGCTTTCCAGCATATGTTTTGTCCAGTCGACAATGGTATCTGAAAGGCCCCTGCTCGACATGGTATCGGTAATTACCTCGAATCTGGTGCGATCGATAAAGATTCCCAGTGCATATCCACCTCTTTCTATCTCCTCGACTCTTGCCACTAGGTGGACCGATCTGCCCTATAGGCATATTGTGAGGAGGACAGAGGGCGTTCTACCAGATATGCCCTCTTGATATATCTGTCCATCAGTCTCTCCAACGTTTTTAGGACAAAGGAGGAGAGGCTAATGGGTCTGTAATCCTTTGGCTTGACGTGTCCGTTCATGCTGGATTTAGGTATGAACGCAATTCTTGACTTGCTCCATACCATTGGTATAGATCTCAGTGCTACACTACCCCTGAGTATTTTCGTGAGTGGCTCCAAGATGATGTCCAAACTTTTCTGTTACAGAATTGGGTGGATTGGAAGCTCCTTGGGTGAGAGCACACGTAGAGTTTTGCTCCCAATTTTTTTTTCCGGGAATAAGCTTTTGAGCCACATCCCTGATTCTTCATTGGAGCAGCCGACAATTATCGCCCCATCCCTCTCCCAAGCCCTTTCGAATGTGGGAGCCGTGGTCCCCTCCAGTATGGAGCGGATCAGGGACCTCAGGAGTCCCTTTAGGCCCACAACATCCTCAGGGGTCAGTCTCTGGTCGGGGTAGTCCTCTGGTACGAGGACCCACCTGACCATCTTCGTCGCCGTCTTGGCGTATGTTCCGGAGGCCAGCTTCGATCTCTTATCCGGCCTCCGGCACTGAAGGCTAGGCCTATCGTGCTCGAGTGCAGGGCATTTGTCTTCCTGCACTCACGAATCACTCGCTCCGCTTTTCAATGCAGGGGTAGAAGCTGCTTGGGCTTGCTCCGCATCAAGCCTTTTCTGCTCCTTTTTGTATCGCCTTCTGGCGTTTTGTACCTAAACCTTGGACTTTTCAGCCCCAGGCTCAGAACTTTTCTCCTCCTGGTCCATTGAAGGCCCAGGAAGACTTTGTTTAGTTATTTTTAATTTTTCAAGGTCCATATTTGATCCCACGAGTAGTACGAAAGTGCGGTATCACCCAGACAGAGCCGCATATCTGGGGCTTGGCTAAATACACTCGGAGGTCGCCTGGTATCCGAGTGCACCGTTCGCGGCGCGACCCCCCCTGCGCCACGCAGTCATCAGCACGGTAACTAACACTTTAGCTTGGAAAGCTGGTCTGCGACGGGGCTTTAGGCTTGCCGCCAAGGTTTACCCTCGTTGGTTCGCCCTATAGCCACCGTTGGCCAGTCTTTCGTCCAGTCCCAGAGAGGGTGCCGGGTGTCTCCAACCGCCCCCCCCCCCTTCCCCAGATGCTGTCTTACTCTAACTGGTCGTCCCCCTATCTGCCACCTGGAGACGCGTCCGGTTGGTAGTTCAAACGTTCTCCCGCCGGGACATTAAAAACACACTCGCTGAGTTCTTTGCAATGACTGACTTTATTTATACCAACAATACAGCTATATAGAAGATAGGTTAGACGGAGAGCAAGAGATGGCGCTATCTATTTCATTTTAGGGATTTTTGAGATATTTCCAACACTCCCACTATATCGAAAATTTACTCAACCCAAACTTTTAACAAACTTACTGTGCTTCACTTTTGGCAAGCTCTTCGTTAAAATGTCTGCTGTAATATCAGCTGTCAGAATATATTTGATGATTACTAATTTATCAGATACAGCTTCCCTGACAAAATGATGTCTGATATCTATGTGTTTTGACCTTTTATGAAACATGGGGTTGACAGACAATTTTTTTGCACTTTAATTATCGTTAAATATAACAATACAACAATCATCATAGTCCAATAGTTCATACAAACTGTTTTTAAAATATATAGCCTCTTTTGAGGCTTCGCTCAAGGCCATATATTCGGCCTCCGTGGTTGATAAAGCCACCGTCTTTTGTTTTTTACTCTCCCACGCAACAGCTGCCCCTGAAAGCTTAAAAAGAAACCCCGTATAAGACTTTCTATCTCTTCCATTACTTCCCCAATCTGCATCTGCAAACCTTTCTAATTTTTGGTTATTTTCGGAGAACTTTAAGACATAAGATTTTGTGCCTTTTAAATATCTTAATACACGCTTAGCACACTTCCAGTGAAATTGTGAATAACAATTATTATATTGACTGAGAAAACTTACTGAATAAGCTATATCTGGGCGTGTTAATACAGCCAAATACATTAGGCTACCTATGAGTCTTTTGTACGGTACATTTTTATCACACGAATCGTTCTTGCTATTTTCATAATCATCCAAACAAATATTACTGTCCATGGGCGTATTTACACTTTTACAATTTGCCATGTTAAATGTTTTTAAGATCTGATCGATATAATTTTCTTGATCTAGAGTTATAACATTATTACAGTAATCTCGTGTAATTCTAACTCCTAGACACCGTTTGGCTTCACCAAGATCTTTTATTTTAAACTCAAGACTCAAACATTGCTTTAATGCGTTTGCGCGTTCGTTATTATTTGAAAATATAAAAAAATCATCTACATACAATGCTACTAGAGTTAAATAATCATTATGTTTTTTAGTATACAAGCATGGTTCAAGTTTTGATTTTTCATAATCTAGTTTCAATAGAACCTCATCTAAAGCTACAAGTAATCTTAGAGTAGAATGTCGTACTACTGGTGCAAATGTGTCTGTATAGTCTATGCCCTCCCTCTGAGTGAAACCTTTTGCTACCAGCCTTGCTCTATGACTTATTCCATTGTCACTACTGCACTTTATTTTATACACCCACTTGCACTCAACTGCAGTACCTTCACTTGGTAAGTCCACCAACTCCCAGGTGTCATTTTCTTCGAAAGATTTCATCTCATCTGTCATTGCTTGTTTCCATTCCTGCCCATCAGGTCTGGATAAAGCCTCGGCCACTGTCACTGGTACGTCTTCCATGCAAGTTTCTGCTCCGCACATATATGTTACCTGACCACATTCCAAATGGAGTTTTATTGCTAAGTCCTGTGACTATTGACCGATTGCGTAAGTAGACTGCAGTGTTTACTGCCTCCGCCCAAAAACGTTTGTTTAGCTTTGCATCAAAAATTGAACACCTTGCCTTTTCAACAATGGTACGATTCATGTGCTCCAACATACCATTTTGCTGAGATGTATACGGATTTGTCTTCTGATGTATTATGCCATTTGTCTCTAGAAATTTTTCAAATACAAAACCACAAAACTCGCCTCCATTATCAGTTCTAAATATTATGATCTTCTGTCTTTGATTTTCTACCAATGCCTTGAAATCTTTGAATCGTTCATACACTTCATTCTTGTTCTTGAGAAAATATACAAAACTCATACTACTATAATCATCTTCAAGTAACAGGAAATACTTGGAACCTCCTCAAGATGCCGTTTCCATAGGTCCACATAAATCACCATGCACAATGTCTAGCACCTCAGTGGCCCTGTTGCCCTTGTGTTTGAATGGTAGCCTAGCCTGTTTTCCTTCACAGCATACTTCACAGATTTGATTATTTTCAAGCTTTCTTTTATGTTCGAAACCCTGTACAGCGCCATCATTCATCAAGTTCAAATCTTTGTAATTCAGATGAGCAAAACGACGATGCCAAACTTCACTTGTTAGTGCTGTACCGGCTAATAATGTTTGTTTTGACTTTTGGAAATTCAAACGATGAACATTATCAATCAAACTTGCATTCGAAACTAATGTACCTTGACTGTTGAACACTTTGCAGCCTTTTTCTTCAAAAATAACTTTGTTGCCATTCTTGATCAACTGACTAACTGACAAAAGATTTGTTGTCAATTCTGGCACATATAAAACTTTCTTGATTGTAACTTTGTGTTTATCTCTGCCAACAACTGTAGTGATGTCTATGTCTGCTTGACAGATTACTGAAATTTTCGTTTTATTGGCTACCATAATTTCTGTCAATTCACTATCTTGCTGTTTATTTTTAAGCCAATCTTCTCTAGTAGTCAAGTGTACACTAGCACCTAAATCTATGTACCAATCTGCCCTGTTGAAATTCCCACTTAAAAATACTGCACTGAAAGCATTTGACTTTTTATCTTTTTCAATTTCTGGACATTTATTTTTGTAGTGTCCTGGTTGTTTACATCTGTAACATATAACTAGACTCTTTCTACCAACAGAATTATCATTTGAAGGATTTCGATTACCAATGCTGCCATCTCTGGAGTTCTTCTTAAAACTTGCCTTACCAGCAAATGCTCCACCTGACTGGTTGCCACTACTGCCACCTAGTTGCATATCCAACAACTTAGCTTCAGTGGCGTCTGTTTTAATATCGATTCCTGAGTGCTCGATCGCCATTATCATAGGTGAGAACTTTTCCGGCAAACCGGCCAACAAAAGGGATTCTACCCACTCTTCGTCAATGTTGAATCCTGTGCGAATAAGTTTCTGGGGCGTTTTCAATCACTTGATTGATGTAGGACTCCATGGAATCGCAATCCTCCAGCCGCAACGATATTAAGGCACGAAGCAGCCCTATTTTCCTTGTAAATCCAGAGTTATCCAACAACGCTCTCAACATGTCCCTCAACTCTTTCGCCGTTTTTGCTTCTTTTATGTGTATAAAAAGCGACGAGTCAAGCGTTAATACCAACTTCGCTTTGGCTTTCGTCATCTTGTCTACGTCGGTTTCCGTGCCATCAATACACTTTGAATAGCCTTCTAACACGAAAAAATTCTCAACTGCAAAAGCCCAATTGTCGTAATTTTCTCCTCCTAATAACTTAGGTACACTTGAAATATAATTAACCGCCATTCCTAACTCACTACTGCGACAAAAGGTGTTTTTGTACCACGTGCGTCTGGGCCCATAACCTGTTGAGCCGGGACATTAAAAACACACTCGCTAAGTTCTTTGCAATGACTGACTTTATTTATACCAACAATACAGTTATATAGAAGATAGGTTAGACGGAGAGCAAGAGATGGTGCTAACTATTTTATTTTAGGGATTTTTGAGATATTTCCAACATTTCGGAGCTCGGGGACGAATGTTTGAATTAAATATTAATTATTTTAATAAAGATAATTGAAAGTGATTTGGTTAATTCGTCGCCATCTTGTGAACTGGCAACAGCGCGTAGTAATGAAATAAATACATATACACTGTAACGGCACTTGATTTTCGTCCCTGGAAAATCAGCCACCATTATCGTTGTCCTTGGTGCTTCAAGGGATGCCACCCCGATTGCCTAAAATTGGGTTATAGATTATCGGAGAAATCTTTTATACAACAAAATACAATAATACTCGCAGCAAATAATTTTAAAGAAAATAATAATGATTTTTATTCAATAATATTAATCAAGAATCTGGATGGAATAAAAGTAATATGACTCGAAAAATAATAATGTTTCTTTTTTGAACGAAATAATGAAATAAATGTTCTCAAATTTTGGCCGTGACAATGATTTTCTCTTCGAACAATATTTTTATCACTCATACATTTCACTCATCATTCTTATCACACAATTTATCACACTCAATATTCAATCATTCTATATACATTTTAATCTTCAATGTTTAATTAATTAAGGGTTTGAGAATTATTATTATTATTATTTTTATTACCGTAGGGGGGGATTATTCATTTAATTAACTCACTTATTCTTTCCATACCGAATAAATAATTTTAATTATAATAATACCGGACATTTACTCAATTCACACTGCATACTTCTTTACACAATATTTTATAATTTTTCAACTGACATTCATTTTTCCGGACACTCTCTTTCCACAATCTCTTATCACATGTTCCACTGGTTTCACATACATAGCAGCAGCTTCTTTTCTTTTTTATTCATTTATTATTATTTATTCAATCCGTATTGTTATTTTTGACTGCCATGGAATTGGTATTATTCGGTACAGGTATCGTTGAATAGCCGCCATGTGATTGACGATAGAGGCTCGCCACGTGTTGATGCAATAGTCCGTCTGTTTAAACACGTATTGGCCACGCAAAAATAATCCAATTCTCCCTTTGGACAATATTATACATCGCTCGTTCTCTTGACAATAACATAATTTGTCTCTTTTTAGGGACATCTTCTTGGCATTATTTCACTACTATTACCATCACTACACCTGCCCAGCTCACTCTTCATTGCACCAGATTTTCCCAACGTTCATCTTTTTTTTTCACACGCCTCGTTCTTACGGCGCCCGCCATGGCCGTCCTTCCACACCTTACTCTCTCAGCGTTCGCCTTATTGTTCTCTTTTTTTCGTTGTACGCACGTGCCTCGCTGCGTCGGCTTCCGACTCTCTCGACTACGTCCGTGCATCTTCGTGCCTGCTGCTCCCACCGCTCACACTCGCACTCATCCGTCCATACCAAATTCATACTAATTTATACATTTTACATTTACCGTACAATTCCGTATAATTTTATATTTTTCGATGTGTGCCAAGCCACAACATCACAACGCATACACATTGAAAGTGTTAAAACATGACATGGGCACTGTTGCCAAATTTATTCAGCAATTAAAATGGCGTCAAATCAATTTTTAATGTGGATAAACTGATTTTTTGAAATGAATACCATAAAATTAATTGGTACATATAAAAGCAATTATGAATCATTGTAAAATTATTAGTATATTTCAGAAATTTTTTCAAGCCTTAGATAAATTTTATAAAAAGTTAGTACTCATTTGACCCCAGAGTATCTCGCGAACGTCCTTAAAACAAGTTTTAAAATATTTTATTTGTTATGGGATCGTTGCCCGCCACTACCATGCGCAGCTGAAATTGATTGAAGCTCTTAAACTATTACAGATAATTACACTTTTAAACTTATTGTCTATTGTTTCACTTATTGAATTATTATTTGAATTGAAAATAGGAAATCGAAGTATGTGGGAAACTTGATGAATCATTTCTTTTGTGTTATGATTATTGTTGTCTATTTAACACTAGTTGAGTTCACTTTACAATTTTGATTCATGATTGAAATGATTTGATGAGGGGCTTGATTTAGGATTTAATGAAACTGAGATGTGAGGATCGGCGGCTCACTAAGTAGATATGCAATTCTGGATTCAATGTAGTAATAGTATCATTAATTGAATATTCGTAGATTTGCCCTTGATTAATGATATTTATGTCGTAGGATTAGTATTGATTGTGAACGTGAATTTGTTGTAATTGGTTGAAAGTGTGGACTCGTAAACGATGAAAGGTGTGAACTAATGAGACTCTGTTGTGCTTTAAATTTTATATACAAAATTTCCATTAGCTTTGAATATTTTTTCATCAGCATTTTCGAGCATTTCTTGGAAGTTAAAATAATTTGCAATAAGCGAAATTTCGTATCCAAAAAGAGTATTTTTCTCGCGAAATATTTCAATGTAGTTTTTGTGATAGAAATGGCTATTACTTCATCGAAAGTTCTCGTATGACTTTGATTCTCGAATTCTGCTAAAAATACATATTTCTAAAAGTGCAAGTTGCGATTACATTGAATAAGTGAAATTCTATATCATTTGATTTAATATCAAAATAATAATAAATTTCGAGATGGAAGATAATTTTATTTGAAGAAATGCGCTGCGACTAAAGCGCAGACGCATAGCGTCACGAAGATGGCAAAAGGTCTCTGTTACGTCCTGGAACACGCGAACTGTGGAGAGAGGCTTACCTTGATGTTGAATTCTCATTTGTAGTTGCCGCCTCTGCTCCTAGATTGGTTGAGGGCCAATCACTGCGATGTTCCGGAGTATTTCAATCAACCTTACTATATTTATTGTTTGTTTTGTTGGATTGTAGGAATTTTATTGTCCTTCGGAAGAAATAATAGGTTCTTTTCAGAAACTAGTTAAATTGTGAAGATGGTCGTTAGCAGGTGGAAAATGAATGTTTATTTGACACAGGTTTAAACTTAATGTTATTATTTATTCACTTAATTACACAAGAATGAAACTTTTTTAATAAACGTCACTCAACATTTAACTAATTGAAAATAATTCTACTTTTATCTAATTTATAATGTTTATATAATATTAGAGCTTAACTGATGAGAACTCCGATCGATTAATTTATTGATTATTTATTATCCTCGATTTAATTAATTTCAAACGAAACGAAACGCGCACGATATCACTCTCAGGTTTTTGTTACTGAGCGAGAACTTTAACTTCGCTCGATTTTACTTAACTCTGGAAACGTGATGTGTCGTTTAAATTTGAATAATATATCTTATTGATTTTATAGATCGACTGCGGATTTATTTACTTCTACATTTATTATAGAATTCAGACTTCGAGTGAACTTGGAGAACTAATCGATTTGATGTCTATCGGAGAACTTTTCTTTTCGTTGATCGTCGGAGAACTAACTTTACTATTTTTAATTTAGATGTTAGATGAAGAAGTTTAGATGGAAGGAGAAATCAAAGTTTCTCACGGTCCAAGTAACTTTATCATTGGTTGGTTTTGTTTAAACAATTCCCTTTCCTGCTTTATTTTCATTCTATTTGATTCTATTGGTTCTCAAGATGAAATGGAGGGGATTTTATTTGATATAAGTAATTCTATAAGTGTTATGTTTATTTCATATGTATTTATCATAGTTATATACTTCTAATTTTTATTCGTGTATGTCATCCATATTTCATCGGGTACTTTCTTTGAGGTATATTATTTCTTATTTATTTCCCGAATGGTACCCTTAGTTTTATTGCTTTTCTTGGTATTTGATGGCTAGTGTTCTCATGAGTAGTGTTCTGTTTAACTTATGGATTTCGTTTCTGTATTAAGATATATATATATAAAAAGATATTTATTTAAAATGTTTGACATTTATGTTTAGCGCATGTGCATTATTTAGAATTTATAAAAGTGCATTTTCGGTTTAATGTTTATTTCTGTTATTTCTAAGAGTGATAGTGTTTGAATATTTATTATTTTGTTTGAGCTCTGATTTCAAGTGAGAGTCTGTTAGTTTTTCTCGATATTTCCTGGTATTCATTTTATACTGCTTTTATTTATTATAGCGTACGGTATATGTCAGTTCAAGTTTTTAGTTGCGTAATTAAATTATTTTATATTTCATACGTTAATTGTAATGTTCGTTAAATGTTCATTAAATGTATACAGATATTTAATTATTAATTAGAATTCAATCGTCTAATTATTTGATGGAATTCTGTAATATCGATCGCAGTTCTCGTTTATCTTACTTATATATAGGTATATGCCTTATTTCTACGTTTACTTAAAGTGTAGTTTCTTATAATCTATTTATTCTATGCTTAAACATATATCCCTATACTGGGGATATAACACCTCCCCACCTAAAAAAGATCGAACGTCCTCGTTCGATGCACTGATCTATTTAAATTCATAACGTTTGAATTTTCCCTTGCTTTTCTTTGAGAAAAAATATTTCAGATTTTTATTAACTATTTCAACGTGTGTATTTTTATTTTATGATGTATAAATTTTATTCTTATCACTTAATTTGTTCGTGTAATTTCATTATCTTATAATCTAAATTTTATGATTATTTTTATGCTGTCTGGTTTGTTGGGGATGGCTTTACTCTAGGGTGAGCTTCCTCTACTTATTTCGATAGTTTTTTTTTCTTAATTTCTTTTTTATTTTTAGTTTAAGAATATATGTATATATATATACATTTTTTTTTTTTTATTTTGTTATTTGGCATAAATAAGCTATTTTTGCTCGATCACAATGAACAATTTTTCGTGTATTTTTGTCAACTTGTATCTCTATGTCATTTTTCTCGGGTATAACATCTGTTATTTTATATGGGCCTTTATAGTTGTCGTCAAGTTTTCCTGCCCGGTGGTCCTTGACTAAATATATGTTCTGACCTATCTCAAATTTCACAGGGTGAATTTTTTTGTCATAGTGGAATTTCGATTTTAATTTAGTGTTTTCTAAATTTTGTCTAGCAGTTTGTCGGATTTCGATTAATTTCTCTGATAATTCTTTTAAATATCCTTCGTATGTTTTTAATTCATCAATTGGTGCGAATTCTGATGGTATACGTGCTATTCTGCCATATACTATTTCAAAGGGTGTAAATTTTGTTCCTTCATGTTTACTCGTGTTATATGAAAACATGGCATGACGAATCCATTCGTCCCAGTCTTTTTTATTCAAATAATGTTTTAAGTAATCGGCTAGAACTTGATGACTTCGTTCTAACGATCCATTTGATTGTGGGTGAAAAGCTGTTGTTCTTATTTGTTGAATTTTAAATGCTTTTGCGAGTCGTCTCATGACTTTTCCAATAAAGGCTGCACCTTGATCGGTTAAGAATGCTTTGGGACACCCATATTGAGTTATGAGGTTCTCAACTATACCTCTTGCGATTTCATCTGCAGTAGCTTGGATTAATGGTACAGCAATGCAAAACTTAGATAAATCATCTTGCATAGTTAATATGTATTTGTATCCGCGATTAGATTTTTCAAGTGGTCCGACAATATCGAGAGCAACCTTATCAAAAACGTCAGCTGATGTATCAGTGAGAACCATTGGCTGTTTGGTTTTAAGTCTCACTAATTTTTTCTTTTGACAGCTCACGCAGTGCTTTATGTAGTGTTCTATATCCTTTTTCATGTTATCCCAAAAGTATCTTTGTCTCACTCTGTTGTATGTTTTGGTCATGCCTTTATGACCGCCTACAGGGCTCTCGTGGCATTCCCTAATAATATTTTGTCGGTCATCACTATTAGGTATTGAAATTTTATCCTTGCAAATTGTAATTCTTATATTTGTACCGTCAAAAATATTTCTCAGAATATCTTTAATTTTTATCCATGCTGTTTCTTTAATGTCGCTTCTACCTTGTGATATACTAGCTGATTCGATGTTTGATTCGATCATATGTTCCTTTAAATTAGTGAAAGCTAAACAAAAATCTTCTTCCTTTAGTGCGCTTGTGTCGTTAGCTTGCACGACTAATCCAAATAAAAATTTCTTTTTAATTTTATTAATTAATATGTCTCCTACTTCGAACTCAGTGTGAGGGTTCACATTCTTTAACCATCCCTTTTCTATGAAGCGTTTGCTTATTTCGCTTGAAACTGTTCCATCAGCTGATAAAAAACAAATATAATTATCTTTCTTCATTTCTAAATTATCGCGCGAGTCGATTATATTTATGAAATGTTGTGTTTTGTTCGTGATAGTATTTTCGTTTTGATTAGGTAAAGATTGATTTACATTTTTACTTTGGTCATTCGGTGTTATAGTTATTAATTTATTTATTGATTTATTTGTTGTCTGAAGAGATGTTTATCGATGGATTTTGTGGCGATTGCATTATAGAATTAGTTTTGGTAATGTTTTTCAATGAATTATTTTTATCATTATTAATTATAGATTTATCATTATTCCTATTGTCATCAGAATTCATTGGATAATCTATGAGTGTTATTTGAGAAGAATTTTCATTCATGCTTCTAGTAGTTGGGTCATTTGGTAGTGATACATCTGTTTTTTCTTTACTCTCTTCTATTACTGTTTCTAGCTTTCTCGATGTGTCTGAGTGTTGTGTTATTGGGATCTTTATGGCATTTTCCCTCTCACTCTCACCCGATATTTTAGATCTGAAGGTTTGAGGTTTATGTGTAGTCCCATTGACACAGCAGGGACACCTTATGTTTACTTTTCGTGTGCGCTGAGAACGTCGTAGTACAGGTTCATTTTTTGTTATTTCTTTTGTGAGTAATATTGATGATTCTTTCAATTTCTTAGATGTTTGTTTATCAATATTTTCTTCTTCGTTGTCGTCGCTCGTAGCGGATGATACACCAGATATTTCTTGATTTTCGGTTGCTCGTGCATTTTCTTCAATATTGTCTTTAATTAATTCATTATTCGTGGTTGTTACTGGTTGTCGTGGTCTATTACTGGTAGTTTCTATAATTCCGGGGTTAATTATTGGTGTACCCTTTTCGCTCTCTAGATTGTCAACTATATCTTCTTCTTCTATTCTTCATTTCCTTCTTTCATCAAATAATTTTTCTCTGTTATAAGATGATCTACGTTTCATTTCCATACTTGTCTGATTTTGAAGTATTGGAGATAGTGGACTTAGTGATTTCCTCTCTTTCTCTCGTGCTTTAATATTTATTTCTGTCATCGGTGTTGATGTAGCGAATCCATATCTAAGAGGTTTATTCATATGAGTATCAGGTAATGCATTGATACTCGCACTTGTTTTATGCTTTATTTTTCCTGACGCTGTATTGTCGCTTTCAAATTGCAAAAATTTATTCTTACTTATTTCTTTTTCAACTTCCTCTGGATAATCTTCAGAGGGTAAAAATTGTACTTTCTTTTTAGGTAATATAATGTTTCTTGATGAATGCGCGTGAGGGATTCTTAAAGGCGTTTCCACTATTTCTTCCTCGGTCGAAAGTGGATCCAATTTCTCGAGGTTAGTCTTTCCTTCGGGATAAATTGAACGCTTTTTGTCTGAATCTCTCTTCATCGATATTTTTTTATCTTCTTTTTGACTATATTCAAGCATTTGTTTAATTTCAGTTTCATTTTTATTTGACTCCTGTCGGCTCGTGCTCGGTTGATCAGGCCATAGACTTGACGACAGATTATCTGACTCTGACTTGGGTGTTGCTACCTGCGTTCCTCTAGGGTCATCCGCATTTATAGGCAACACGTTTCGTCTCTTTAATGTTTTTATTTTTTTATTTTTATTTAATTTAAGTAATTTATAATTTTTACGATATATTTCATCATCACTATCTTCACAGCTCGTTTCAGAGGTATGTGGAATATTTCTTATATTTTTTTCAATTTGAAATTCTTTCTCTGGGGCACTCGTATTCTCCCAGGCACTTGTTTTATGATAACCTCTTATCATATTTAATTCCTTAGATTCTATAGGATTACGTGATAATGCGTCTGCATTAGTATTGACTTTTCCGGCTTTATAACATACGGTAAAATCGAATTCTTTCAATCGTTCACGCCATCTCATTACGCGCGAAGTAGGATCGTTCCATGCGTTAATCCATACTAGCGGTCTGTGATCCGTAAACAAAGTGAATGATCTCCCGTAGAGATAGGGTCTGAATGTCTTTAGGGCAAATACAGTTGCTGCCATTTCTCGGTCAACAGTAGAGTAATTTTTTTCATGTTTATTTAATATGCGTGAAGCGTATGCTACTACTGCATCCTCACCTATCTTGCCTTGTGATAAAACAGCGCCTAAAGCGAAATTTGATGCGTCTGTCGTGACATTAAATTTTTCATTGAAGTTTGGATATATTAATATTGGTGCTTCGCATAATTTATCGCGCAATATTTCAAACGCGGCTCTATGTTCGCTAGTCCATTCAAAAGTTACATTTTTACTAGTGAGATTAGACAGAGGTTTAGCGATTTTCGCAAAGTCTTTAATAAATCTACGGTAGTATCCAGCTAGTCCTAAAAATTCTCTAACGTTTTTTGTAGTCTTCGGGACAGGAAAGTTCTTTACTGCTGCGATTTTCTGTGGGTCAGGTTTCACTCCATCTGCACCTATTACATGACCAAGATACTTTACTTCTGTTCTTAAAAATTCACATTTGTCTGGCTGTAAGGATAAGTTAGCTTTTCTTAGACGTTCAGCAAGTTTTTTAAATTTAACCGCGTGTTCTTCTATGGATCTTGCGTAAATTACAATATCGTCTAGGTATACAAATAAGTCGTTGCCTTGTAAACCTTGTAATACAACATCCATTAGTCGTTGGAATGTGGCAGGAGCATTTTTTAAACCGAATGGCATTCTATTGAATTCATAGTGTCCATGTGGTGTAGTAAATGCTGTTTTATGTTTATCATCTGGATGCATTTCTATTTGGTGAAATCCAGAAGCAAGGTCAAATGTAGAGAAGTATTTAGCTCCACCCAATTGGTCTAGTATGTCAGTTATTAATGGTAATGGATATGCGTCACCTATGGTTTTCTCATTGAGTTTACGATAATCTATTACCAAACGCCATCTTTTATTTCCCTTAGAGTCATCTTTCTTCGGTACTATCCAAAGAGGCGAATTATATGGCGACGTGGATGGTTGAATAATTTTCATGCTAATTAAGTCATCAATTTGTTTTGCAATTTCCGGTTTTTGAAATGGAGGATGACGATATTGACGTGTAAATATCGGAGCGTTGTCACTTGTTGGTATTGCATGGGTCGTGACATTTGTGGCTCGTAAGAATTCTCCAGGTATATGAAAAAGGTCAGCGTATTCTTCAATGAGTTTATTTACGGCTTTACTCTCTTCCATATTCAGATGGTCTAGGCGTAAAAGTTCTAATACAGTTTTAACGCGGTCGTTGCCCTGTGCACTTGAGCTTGTCTGGCGTTCAGCTGTATCTGGCCCTTTAAATGTTTCGTCCTCGTCTGCACTTGTATCGAATGGATACAAGGGTATTACGGGTACATCTACCTTCACATCTTTATCTCCTGTATTAATTGCATACAAGTACGCTACTCCATTTTTTGATGTTACGACTGCTTCTCCAGCATATATGCCTTCTCCCAAAGATATTCGGGGAATATATCCTTCTTCATTTTGCGTATTGCTAATTCTTATGAACATGAGCGTTTTCTGTCGTGCTGGTAATGTGATTCTCTCATTGCTCGCGAAAGGAAATTTTTGTTCGTCAAAAATAATTTCTCTATTGATGTAACTGATCTCGCCGTTATTTACATGCATGAATTCAGTACCTATTATACCTGCATAATCCAGCGGAAAATCTTCTGATACTACATGGAATATACCAGTTAAACCGTTTAAATTTAATTGTATGCTTCCTAATGTTCTTGGTTTATCATGTTTAGAAACTCCTTTTAATTCGTATGATATATTATTATTTATTTGGTTTATGTTTTTTATCATATTTATTTTTATTAAATTTAATTGCGAGCCGGTGTCTACCAAAAATTTATTAATTGGGTATTTTAATTGTTTAGATTTTATATTAATTGCAGGAGAATTATATGTTGGTGATATTGAGTTAAAGTTACAGTTAGCAGTTAGTATTTTATTTTCTTGAGAATTATTTTGACGATATTTGGGCGCTTTGTTTATTGAGTATTTCCCGTCGGCGCGCCGCTGCGAGGGGCTCCTTGTTCGTTTCCCGGTTGTGTTTCGCTCGGTCTATTATTTTCTAAGGCGGGAAAACCATTCTGTCTGTGTTGCTCTTCATATATACGTTTCCTACATTCAATTGCGATATGACCTAGCTTATGACAGTAGCTACACTGAATGTTATACCTGCTTGAACTATTATTTTGACTATTTTGTCTATGATTTTTATTGGCATTTGATCTATTGTTCTGGTAATTTGAATTATTACTTCGGTTATTATCAGTATATTGATTGTTACTACCTCTGTTGTTTCTATTATTTTGATTACGGTTATTACTAGGAATATTATTACTGTTATTTATGTTGTTATTACCTCGATTATTGTAATTATTTCTATTACTATTCCACTGTTGATTAACATTACGAACGTTTCTATCATTTCCATACTTTGAATCATTATCTCTTTTTCTGACTCTGCATTCACTCCATTCATGCCCTGTTCGATTACAATAATTACAATTTTTGTTATTTCTATCTTGTAAATGTGCGTTCTGTTTTCTTTCATGTTGTACATTGAAACACGATGCTGCGTTATTCTCCATTGCTAGATTGGGAAATTCATTACATAGAGTTTCTGCTTCTATTGCTTCTTTTATCGCAAATGTTAATTTTTCAAATTTCATTTTTTTTAATAATCTAACATATTGTGGTCTAAGACCTTTTAAAAATCCGCTTACTGCCATTTCTGTGACGAATTTCTCTCTTTCTTCCTTATTATCTCCCTCCGACTGGTTTATTTCGTCTACTATTTCGCACAATAAATCTTTTACTCTGTTCCCGTATACTGCTACTTTTTCTTTATGCCCTTGTCGAAATGATTTAAAATTTACTATTCTATCAGTATATGGTACAGGCGGACTTTCGAATTGTGAGCGGATGAAAGCTATTAGATTATCTATCGTTTTAATTTTTTCTTCAATTATTTTCGCGGCATATCGTCCTTTGAATTTACTCATTAATGCAAAAACTATATTTTCTTCATTTGTTTGAGGTAAAAATTCTCTCGTTTTTTCGCAACAAATAATAAATGCACGCGTGGTACAGCCTTCTTCTGTACCGTCGAAATTTGGGACGTATTTGAGGAATGATTTGAGGTCATTATTTGCGTTTGTTTGGTTTGCTGTTCTATATAGTGTGTTATCTGCACCACTTGCGCCTTGTGTAGTGCCATCCCCTACTGTGTGATTATTTTGTGCCATTTTGAAATTTTGTTTTTACAATGTTATAAGATATCTTATTTACTAATTATTCTATTATTTACGTTAATGATGATGTAGACTTGTAGTTTATCGGGATGCTGTATCTGCGATGGTTGGTCCCCTGTTTATTTTCCACTTGTCTGCGGTCGATGATCCTTGTGGGCCTCAGGTCACAGATGTTGTTTATTTTCACTTGACGGCTGCTTTGACGTCTAGTTTTAATTATAGTAAGGCACACTTTTCGAAAACACTCTGGTATTTATTGGTTGCACTATTTCACTTGAATAATGTGTTAATATTTTTTTACTTTTGTTTAATTTGTTATATATAGACACTTTATAATTAATATAATTTTATTGTTCGAAAGATGGTTTTACTTTTTCACTGTTAACTTGTTTCAATTTTCACCGCTAAAAGGTCACAATAACTAATTTCCGGTAACCGCTGCCACCAGTTTTTATTATAGTAAGGCTGTTACGTCCTGGAACACGCGAACTGTGGAGAGAGGCTTACCTTGATGTTGAATTCTCATTTGTAGTTGCCGCCTCTGCTCCTAGATTGGTTGAGGGCCAATCACTGCGATGTTCCGGAGTATTTCAATCAACCTTACTATATTTATTGTTTGTTTTGTTGGATTGTAGGAATTTTATTGTCCTTCGGAAGAAATAATAGGTTCTTTTCAGAAACTAGTTAAATTGTGAAGATGGTCGTTAGCAGGTGGAAAATGAATGTTTATTTGACACAGGTTTAAACTTAATGTTATTATTTATTCACTTAATTACACAAGAATGAAACTTTTTTAATAAACGTCACTCAACATTTAACTAATTGAAAATAATTCTACTTTTATCTAATTTATAATGTTTATATAATATTAGAGCTTAACTGATGAGAACTCCGATCGATTAATTTATTGATTATTTATTATCCTCGATTTAATTAATTTCAAACGAAACGAAACGCGCACGATATCACTCTCAGGTTTTTGTTACTGAGCGAGAACTTTAACTTCGCTCGATTTTACTTAACTCTGGAAACGTGATGTGTCGTTTAAATTTGAATAATATATCTTATTGATTTTATAGATCGACTGCGGATTTATTTACTTCTACATTTATTATAGAATTCAGACTTCGAGTGAACTTGGAGAACTAATCGATTTGATGTCTATCGGAGAACTTTTCTTTTCGTTGATCGTCGGAGAACTAACTTTACTATTTTTAATTTAGATGTTAGATGAAGAAGTTTAGATGGAAGGAGAAATCAAAGTTTCTCACGGTCCAAGTAACTTTATCATTGGTTGGTTTTGTTTAAACAATTCCCTTTCCTGCTTTATTTTCATTCTATTTGATTCTATTGGTTCTCAAGATGAAATGGAGGGGATTTTATTTGATATAAGTAATTCTATAAGTGTTATGTTTATTTCATATGTATTTATCATAGTTATATACTTCTAATTTTTATTCGTGTATGTCATCCATATTTCATCGGGTACTTTCTTTGAGGTATATTATTTCTTATTTATTTCCCGAATGGTACCCTTAGTTTTATTGCTTTTCTTGGTATTTGATGGCTAGTGTTCTCATGAGTAGTGTTCTGTTTAACTTATGGATTTCGTTTCTGTATTAAGATATATATATATAAAAAGATATTTATTTAAAATGTTTGACATTTATGTTTAGCGCATGTGCATTATTTAGAATTTATAAAAGTGCATTTTCGGTTTAATGTTTATTTCTGTTATTTCTAAGAGTGATAGTGTTTGAATATTTATTATTTTGTTTGAGCTCTGATTTCAAGTGAGAGTCTGTTAGTTTTTCTCGATATTTCCTGGTATTCATTTTATACTGCTTTTATTTATTATAGCGTACGGTATATGTCAGTTCAAGTTTTTAGTTGCGTAATTAAATTATTTTATATTTCATACGTTAATTGTAATGTTCGTTAAATGTTCATTAAATGTATACAGATATTTAATTATTAATTAGAATTCAATCGTCTAATTATTTGATTGAATTCTGTAATATCGATCGCAGTTCTCGTTTATCTTACTTATATATAGGTATATGCCTTATTTCTACGTTTACTTAAAGTGTAGTTTCTTATAATCTATTTATTCTATGCTTAAACATATATCCCTATACTGGGGATATAACATCTCCTAGGACCTAAGAACATATGTATAATAACATTAAGACCATTAAGAATTCAACACCCATATCTGCCACGCAGCGCATGCGTCAACATATTCTTCGGTAAACATAAATTATTCTTATTTCGGACGCGCCAAGTACGTTCCTATTAAAGGTGGAAAAATGACAAAAAAATTTTTACACTGATGACTAGATTCATTACAGCTAGTCTGCTAGTGATAAGGTTTCTTAGAAATTGCAATCAATGACACTGTTTGAGATTTTTTGTTCGTTGAATGTTTGAGATCCCGGATAGCTGTTAACGGTGGTTGAAATTAAGGCAGTATAACAACACTACTCTTCAGATCTCTACTTTTCATGTGATTTACATGAAAAATCAGAAGTAAGAATTTGGGGAGTGGAAGTGAGAAAGTAGAGTAGAGGTATACGGGAGTATGTTGATTTCAAAGTAATAATTTGAGTTTAGACTTAGGCTGGAATCTTGAAAAGTAGAGATCTGGAGAGTAGTGTTGTTATACTGCTGAAATTAATTGAATTAAAACACAGTGAATGTATTTGATGTCGAGTTTATTAAAAACACTTAAATTATCACAAATATTCTTTTGATGAGATTGATCTTCAATAATGATTGTAGAGATGTATGAATAATTTACTTGTGGGATTATATTAATGCCACACAAGTTGCACGTGGTGTGATTCAGATGTATTTTTAACCAATTTACGTTGTAAATTTGGCCACTACGCAATTATATTAATTGAGTGGATTTTGTTTATTATTAGTTATGAATTAATTGTGATAAATATGATTACACGTTGTATAATTTAATTATGCACGAGCTTGAGTCTTTATAACTACACTAAATAACTACACGCGTGTATTGCGCGGTGGTCACATTGCAAGAGTAGCAATTATATTGCACGTGTTAAAAATGGTCACGGTTCCCAGATTCCAAAAAAAAGGAACAATAGTCTTAGTTCGAGATTATTGTATACCTCGTTGCAGTTAAATCTATGAAGGCACTCGATCAGTGCTGCCCTCAATTATCGTTGACCGCCTAGGGTCAAGATTGAAATTGGATGCGCGCGTTGCGCTGCGCCAATAGTGCCCTGGAGAGTGCTGCCACGGTTGATAGATTGACAACATCCTCCAATTAAGATATTTTCCAAACAGAAACCCATCATTAAAGTGTAAAGAGTTAGTCTATAACTTTATATTGTGTACTTGGCAAAAATAACTCATATCAAATCTTTTTGAAAAGTAATTTTTACAAAGTATTGATGGTTAGAACTATTACACAATAAATGGCAACACAACTTTTTGTCATATATGAACTTGGCGCCCTTTTTTTTCTTTTTTTTTTTTAAATAAGTTTTTTCGATTTATATATCACTTCTTTTTTCAGTACAAGTACCGGGTGGTCAGGTAAAAATGTAAAGTACTGTATCTCGGAAACTATTCGTCGTAGAGACTTGCGGTGAAAAATTTCATCAATAAAGTGGCCAAAAAAAATACCGTGGAAATTATTTTCAGATTTTCAAAATGGTCAGCAAGAGGCGTAACCGCCATCTTAAATTTTGAAAGTGATTTTTCACTGGAATCCACCCAGTAAATGTACCAAAAAAATACATGCTTTTTGAAGATAAGCTTTATTAGAGTAATTTTTATTCAACACTTTTTGACGTATCTATTAAAAGAAAGTAGTGGGGGGTGATCTAATGATTTTTAAGATAAGCAGCTGTAATTCCTAAGCGACTCAACAGATTTCAACGAATTTGGTTTCGTTGGAAAGAGCATTCATTGCTCCATCAAGCTCATCACACTTGTTATATGTCTAATTTTTGGCGTTGCCCTTAGAGCGCGTTTTTTAATTGATGACAGAGAATTGCAAAATTCTCCAAAAAATTAAATGCAATGATATGACTTTTTTCCCAGAAAAATGTGATGAAATGATACTCAAATAGAGCAGTGGATACCGCATCTCTATATCTCATTTCTAGCTCGAAATATCTAAAAAAGGAAATTTTTTTATTATAAAATTGAGAAAATACACTATTAAGCCGATATTTATTATTATTTATTTGACTCTTTTCAATATTTAAAGATGAAAAAAAAAGACTTGTAGCGATATAATGATAATGCACATAATATGCGAATGCAACCCTGGCGGAAAAATTTCTACAACTTTTGACAACCAACTACGCCAAAACTACAACTTTCTACGCCAAAATTACAACTTTCTAGAACTTACTACAACAAACTACGCGATTTGGCCCGCATTCTTAGAAAGTTGCTATCCAAATCGGCGTTCACGCGATGCTAGAATTTCTCCGCGTTTAGTGCAAAATTTGCGTAATAGTGGCAGCTTTCGACCTCAGTTGCGAAGACACTCGGCTAGAAAGAATGAAGATAACATTATCAATGTCTTAGCATACGTGGGAGTGAATCCCCACGCTAGTACGAGAGCAATGTCTTTCACGTTGGGTATATCGCGTACTATTATCATCAACATTTTGAGGGATCATAAGTAAGTTTTTATGTCACTAAAAAAACCTCCTTTACATGTTTCACAATGTATTTGTCATATCAAATTTTTAGACTGCACCCATATCATATCGTTTCACATCAAGCCTAAAATGCCGAAGACTTCGACCGACGGTTAGACTATTGTAATTGGATGTTAGACATGATTCGAGAAAATATGAAATCTTCATCCGAAATTTTTTGGACCGATGAGGCCACTTTCAGAAGTGATGGACAAGTTAATTTGCATAATATGCATTATTGGTCGGATAGCAATCCTCACTGGTTGCGCGAAGTCCAGCACCAAGGCCGCTGGAGCCTCAATGTGTGGTGATGAATCCTCGGCGTAAATATTATAGGTCCCTATTTTTTTGACCAACCGCTAAATGGTGCCGTGTTTTTTGATTTTGTGGCAAACATATTGCCTATTTTATCAGAAAATGCCCCTTTGCAATTGCGGCAAACGTTGTTTTTGCAACTGGATGGTTGCCCGGCCCACTTTTCAAGAAATGTGCGACAATATTTAGATCAAAGATACCCACAGAGGTGGATAGGAAGAGGAAGTCTATTTTCTTGGCCACCTCGATCCCCAGACCTCACCTGTTTGGATTTCTATCTATGGGGTCGGTTGAAAGATATTGTTTATCCAATCCCACCAACAATGAGAGATGACATGAAAAAACGAATACAAGAGGCCATTCGTGGCCTGTCAAGAGCAGAAATTGAAGCTGCTGTAATGTCCACGCATGAGCGGCTTCAACAATGCCTCGAGTGTGATGGAAGACAGTTCGAGCATTTAAGGAGGCATTAGTTTTATTCCAACATCGGTCCTCATTTCTCATTATGCCACTACAAGTCTTTTTTTTTAAATTTTTTAGAATGACCTTCCTTTATCATTCAAAAATTATGAATTTACATCATTGAATATTGAAAAAAGTCGAATAAATAATAATGAATACCGGCTTAATAGTGCATTTTTTTCAATTTCATAATAAAAAAATTTTCTTTCTTAGATATTTCGAGCTAGAAATGAGATATAAAGATGTGGTATTCACTGCCCTATTTGAGTATTATCTCGTCACATTTCTCTGGAAAAAAAGTCATGTCATTGCATTTAATTTTTTGGAGAATTTTGCAAATCTCTGTCATCAATTAAAAAACGCGCTCTAGCGGCAACGCCAAAAATTAGACATATAACAAATGATGAGCTTGATGGAGCAATGAATGCTCTTGCCAACGAAATCAAATTCGTTGAAATCTGTTGAGTCGTTTAGGAATTACAGCTGCTTATCTTAAAAATCATTAGATCACCCCCCACTACTTTATTTTAATGGATACATCGAAAAGTATTGAACAAAAATTACTCTAATAAAACTTATCTTCAAAAAGCATGTATTTTTTTGCTACATTTACTGAGTGGATTTCAGTGAAAAATCACTTTCAAAATTCAAGATGGCGGTTACGCCCCCAGACGACCCTATTGCAAATCTGAAAATAATTTCCGCGGTATTTTTTTGGCCACTTTATTAATGAAATTTTTTACCGCAAGTCTCTACGACGAACAGTTTCCGAGATACAGTACTTTACATTCTTATCTGACCACCCGGTACAATAATTGAAATCGAAACTTGCTAAGATCATTGATATTTGCTGATTTATACCTAATAAACATATAGAAAATGAATATAATTCATCTATATGATCAGTTGTAATTTGAATTTTTTCTGAATAGTGAACGAAATTTAGAATTTTCATAAAATATAGGAACATAAAAGTAATAACAAATATCAATTCCAATATGGTAAAATATTATCAATCAGTTGAATAATGATCAAATTTCACGAGACAAACTCACCCCCACCCTCGTTATATTTCAAGTATAAATATATACTAGTATATATTTACATACTGATATTGGAAACATGACCGAAAGAACTGTATTGAATTTATCGCGTGTATGACAATTCACACGTAAACAACAATTCATCTGATCTCATAGAATATCAATCAGTTTTCCAAAATTGATTGAAAGTTTTTATATTCGTTTTATTATTACCCCATTAGTCACGTGCGTGCATTCTCATGATGATCCATTCTCATGAAAATCCCTGTATAGCCTTTGGTGGAGTGCACCAAGTGCTATTAGGGTCATATATGTAATACTCCTATATTGCTAGTGGCCGTAAGTGGAAGCGTGGCCTATGAAGTGAGACAGCCAATGTCTACTTCCATCTTATGAAGAGACACGGTAGTGTCTCGCGCCAAGTTCACTGCGAAGCGAGGCACTACGTACCGTGTATCTTTACGCGAAACTCCAAGTTGTAGGAGACCACTATGATGAGATCTCATATATGCACAATATTTAGCGGAAAAATAATGGGCGCAATCGGAAGCTCGTGTCCAAATTATATAATAAAACTGATTTTAATTTTTTCCTACGTTCCGTATTATGGAAGATATATTGCGTTAAAGTTGAAAATTGTTGATTTTCACGATCAAAAAATTCAGTCTTGGTCGTCGTCGTCGTCGTCTGTTCGTCGTCTTTATTCAATATGTTTGAGGTTACGTAAGCTTGTCTCTCTCTAGTTGGATCAAAGTGTCCCCTAATGTCCTGTTTTTCTCGCCTTATGGCCTATGTGTTTGTCTTCTTTTAGTCGAATTTTGGAAAGTCCTTTTCTAATACACATTATCGTTATCTGTTCATCCTTCTCAGTCATGACCAAACTATTATTTTTTCTCTACTCTAGCGGTCAACTTTAACACTAATCGGAATAAATATTAAGAAGCATACTACTATTATTATTATTATTATTATTATTTCTCCACTCTAGCGGTCAGTCCCAATATTAATCTGAAAATTTTTGTAGATGATGAGTTACCGACGAAGCATAGTTATATATAATGAAATTTCACGTATATAGTGATGTCATCTTTTATAGATTTTTATATAGATGAATTATATTCATTTTCTATATGTTTATTAAGTATAAATATCAGAAAATATCGATTATCTTCAAAAGTTTCAATTTTAATTATTGTACTTGTAGTAAAAAAAGAAGTGATATCAAAAAAGGACAAACTTTTTTTAAAGAAAAAGAAAAAAAAGGCGCCAAGTTCGTGTGTGGCAACAAAATTGAATTACAAAAATTACTTTGCAAAAAGTTTATATGAAAAAGTTACTTTGAAAATATTACTTTACAAAAAGATTTGATATCAGTCATTTGTTTACCAAGTACACAATATAAGGTTATACATATACATTGTGACGTCGTGATTATCACGATGTCGTTCTCGACCTTGGAAACCGCGACATTGGAATAATTAGAATGAAATTCGCCCATCGATCCAATAGCAACTAAAACGATAATCGAAGAATTTAATTTCTGACGCGTGAATGATTTTGTCTGAGGATCACTGCCGAGCGGTGGGAGAAACCAACAGCGATGTTGAGCAGTGTGTCACGTGAAGGAGAGGGAAATGCCCTACGACGATGCAGCAACGGCGTGAGAGTGGGAGAACAACAAGGAGAACACCATGCGATCAACGCGTCGAAAATAAAATCTATGATAGATTTATTGATTTAATGATTGTAATAATAAATTGAAGAAGATTGTGAACGTATGAATGAGCGAGAAATAGCGTAAATGAGTTATAATTTTTCATTATTTAAATATTATTTAAACTCTCATGGAAATATTGCGAAAAATTAAGTTAAGATTTATTTTATTTTTGATGAGTGCATATAATAATACGCGCATATAATAATACGCGAGGTGTGCTAGGGCCTAGAGCCAATTAAAATGACGAAAATTGAGCACGTGATTGAATAATAAGGCGCACTAGGCTCGCGTGAATCCATGAAATTGGGAAGAGGACACTCTTCGATGGGACTTTGCTGCGTGAGCGACGTATGGAACGAGCTGTCATTTTTGGTCAACGAAAGAGTCTGAGTTATATTGATTGAAGTTGTTTCATATCAGTGTGGAACAACATCAAAAATTGCGACAAGTGTCGTGCAACAACGATTTGACCAGCCAAGTGGAGGAGGAAAATTTGGAATTTAATCCACAGAAGAAGGGCGAGAAGCTACCTCTAATTGCTGAAGTTGGCAGAGACCTTTTGGTAAGCGAGCCTAGTTATTGCGTAAATAATAAATTAAATAACGAATATTCGTCGTTTTGGCGATTTATCGATTGTCATAAGTGACTCAGAGGTTGTGAGTCCGACAATCATTCAAAGCAATTTTTTTTTATTACTTCGCGTATATTATCTCTGCACTGGAAACAATAAAAATTTGATTAAATAAATAATTTGACTTTGATGACGTGTATAATTCATGTGTGTATGAAAACACGATAAAAATTACGATAGTTTGGAATTATTGAAGACTGATTGTGACAAAATTACCGCAAAAGAGTCGTTAATTTATTTTTTTTTGCCGTCGGACAGCGTACGCGCGCATTATATATTTTTTTTTGTTTGACTTATCTTACTTGTAAAATTATTAATTACTTACTATATTAAATAAATCACTACGTAGTTACCTACATATTATTATCAAAGGGCACCATAATTGCGAGTGCAATTGAAGCAAAAACATGTCGCAATTTTTGGCGCCCAACGTTATTTCACGTTGCGTGGAGAATAAATCATCGATGGTATCGCGTTCTGGTCGCGTCATTGGTTACGGAAAAAGGTAAAAAAGGTGGTGAAAAATTTCTTTGCATTTCAGCCGATTTTATCAAAGGGCACCATAATTGCGAGTGCAATTGAAGTAAAAACACGTCGCAACATACATAGACTTACTATGTATTATATATTATATATTACATATTTGTTATACATTGTATATTATATATTATATATGGACTTACTATGTATTATATAATATGACCGCTAGAGTGGAGAAATAATAATAATAATAATAATAATAATAGTATGCTTCTTAATATCAATTCCGATTAGTGTTAAAGTTGACCGCTAGAGTAGAGAAATAATAATAGTTTGGTCATGACTGAGAAGGATGAACAGATAACGATAATGTGTATTAGAAAAGGACTTTCCAAAATTCGACTAAAAGAAGACAAACACATAGGCCATAAGGCGAGAAAAACAGGACATTAGGGGACACTTTGATCCAACTAGAGAGAGACAAGCTTACGTAACCTCAAACATATTGAATAAAGACGACGAACAGACGACGACGACGACGACCAAGACTGAATTTTTTGATCGTGAAAATCAATAATTTTCAACTTTAACGCAATATATCTTCCATAATACGGAACGTAGGAAAAAATTAAAATCAGTTTTATTATATAATTTGGACACGAGCTTCCGATTGCGCCCATTATTTTTCCGCTAAATATTGTGCATATATGAGATCTCATCATAGTGGTCTCCTACAACTTGGAGTTTCGCGTAAAGATACACGGTACGTAGTGCCTCGCTTCGCAGTGAACTTGGCGCGAGACACTACCGTGTCTCTTGATTAATACGCTGCATTGCTCTGTTGAATAGTGCAGTATTCAATGCACTCAAAAATCACACAGAAAATAGTGCAAATTTAATTTCTGATGTGAGAGGTGCTGCCATCCGTTGATCATCTTGAAAAATAGTTGATTCAATTCGTAACACATTCCATCAAGAATGGTTTAATACAAATCAACTCCGGCATTTCTTTCTCTATTGCTTTAGCAATCCTGTGCATGAAATGTGCGCAACAAGTAAGGGGCACAATCAAGTCTTTAGGTTTTTCTTATGGATAACAAATTTATATGTGATGTTCAAATATTCTGATATTGCCACTCAATTCCATTCTATTAAAACACTGTTTATGAGCGCCTAACTCCAATCGACCACAATTGCAGAAATGAATGGCTATTTCCTTCCTTTTTTTTCCACGAAGTACCGATACTTTTTCAAAAATATAGAAGTAGACATAACGTCATGTTGTGATGTCAGCATTTGACTCAAGGGAATAATTGACTGTGGTCCTCTGTGAATAATACTATAATAGAAAATTCTATTACATTTTAAAAATTGTGGTTTTCGTGCATTTGCGCCCGTTGCATCGAAATGCAAAATGATTGGTTTCGTCCTGTCGATTATATTCAATTGCGCTTCTGTAAATATTATAATTTGTAAAGGGAGACCAACATATTGTAATACATCATCGACCAAATTGTGTGATTGCAAATATAATCCATATAAATCTGAAATGTCTCGTGATGGTTGAATTGATCGGTTGGAGCAAATTTCGTCTGTTCTTATTTTATGAAGTGTTTGTCGATTGGGTACATCTTGCGTGTGCCCGTCTTGGAAAAGATCTTTGTCGCAACGCATAATTTTTTCTAATTGGATCGGACGAGTTGATCGAAAACGCAGAATTTTCTTCAATTCACTGCGTTTTTCACCTGTAATTGGGTGGAAACATTTCCTTTCACTATCGGGATGTGTAAATGACATTTTTTTTATTAGATGATATATTTATTTCTGCTATGTTTTCATCAAATTCAATTATATAATTTCTAAAACAAGCATCATGACTGATTACTTGGCATTTCGCATGAGTGACGAAGCTTCAATCATTTGCTCGTATTCCACAGTAAAATCATAAAGGACACGAACAACAAAGGTCTTTCGTCATGATACAATTAATTGTATCGCGGATCAAAGGTGCATCCAGTCAACCATCAGTTTTTGCGATACGATTGCTCAATACAGTCACGCACCCAATAAACTCTGTATCTATATTCAATTTAGTTTTTTTGATCGAATTATTTACAATTTCATGGCCATTCATAGGGCAGTACAACAATACTACTCTTCAGATCTCTACTTTTCATGTGAATTACGTGAAAAATCAGAAGTACAAATTTGGGGAGTGGAGGTGAGAAAGTAGAGTAGAGGTATTCGGGAGTATGTTGATTTCAAAGTGATAATATGAGTTCAGACTTAGGCTGGAATCTTGAAAAGTAGAGATCTGAAGAGTAGTGTTGTTATACTGCCCATTCATAGTAGCGGGTGGTGAAAATGAAGAATCAATACTTTGCATTGAAATGTTGTCCGCATATTCTCCATTAACTTCACTTTCATAGCAAATATTATCATTTATCGTTTCATTGCATGCGTGATTATTTTCCAAATCATGTGTATTATTATGCATATTATTTTTCATTTGTTTGATCATCTCAATAACATCGAAGTGTTCATTAGATCTTCCACTAGAAAACAGTAAATTCATATATTTTTCATTTGAATTAGTAATTTTTCCCCAATGTCGCGATTTTTCCTAAATTATTGTTTTTTAATTGGAATCAATTCACTGCACGCTTATATACACCGACAAACATTCCAATTTCAAAATCAGTTCTGTATACTCCATCCGACCCCATATACTTATTACATTCATGTTTATTTTTGTGTTTTATAGTTGTACACGTTGCTTCCAACAATTCTTTTTTTTTCAATCCAATAATCGCTGACATATTTTACTATTGTTTCTCTTATATCTTTATGGTGGTCTTCATTTCCGTATAACCCATAAGAAAAATTTCGGAACAAACAATTTCCATCGCCTTTGACTTTATGGACCTAAATGAGGATTTCAAGAAAAATCATGAAGTTAATTACCTAGACTCAGTTCTGAACATGTACATTTCACACCAATATGATAGTGAATTAGAATTATTTACCTGATACTTCGTTGTCAATGTTGCAATTTTTGTATCATCATCTCCATCTGATTCATTCAACTACAAAAATTTTGCAATAATTAATTACGAATGAAAAAAAATTACATAACATTACATTACATAACATTACATAACATTACATAACATTACATTACATTACATTACATTACATTACATTACATTACATTACATTACATTACATTACATTACATTACATTACATTACATTACATTACATTACATTACATTACATTACATTACATTACATTACATTACATTACATTACATTACATTACATTACATTACATTACATTACATTACATTACATTACATTACATTACATTACATTACATTACATTACATTACATTACATTACATTACATTACATTACATTACATTACATTACATTACATTACATTACATTACATTACATTACATTACATTACATTACATTACATTACATTACATTACATTACATTACATTACATTACATTACATTACATTACATTACATTACATTACATTACATTACATTACATTACATTACATTACATTACATTACATTACATTACATTACATTACATTACATTACATTACATTACATTACATTACATTACATTACATTACATTACATTACATTACATTACATTACATTACATTACATTACATTACATTACATTACATTACATTACATTACATTACATTACATTACATTACATTACATTACATTACATTACATTACATTACATTACATTACATTACATTACATTACATTACATTACATTACATTACATTACATTACATTACATTACATTACATTACATTACATTACATTACATTACATTACATTACATTACATTACATTACATTACATTACATTACATTACATTACATTACATTACATTACATTACATTACATTACATTACATTACATTACATTACATTACATTACATTACATTACATTACATTACATTACATTACATTACATTACATTACATTACATTACATTACATTACATTACATTACATTACATTACATTACATTACATTACATTACATTACATTACATTACATTACATTACATTACATTACATTACATTACATTACATTACATTACATTACATTACATTACATTACATTACATTACATTACATTACATTACATTACATTACATTACATTACATTACATTACATTACATTACATTACATTACATTACATTACATTACATTACATTACATTACATTACATTACATTACATTACATTACATTACATTACATTACATTACATTACATTACATTACATTACATTACATTACATTACATTACATTACATTACATTACATTACATTACATTACATTACATTACATTACATTACATTACATTACATTACATTACATTACATTACATTACATTACATTACATTACATTACATTACATTACATTACATTACATTACATTACATTACATTACATTACATTACATTACATTACATTACATTACATTACATTACATTACATTACATTACATTACATTACATTACATTACATTACATTACATTACATTACATTACATTACATTACATTACATTACATTACATTACATTACATTACATTACATTACATTACATTACATTACATTACATTACATATTTTGGTCACTGTCATTATCAGAGTTATCGATAGATAAATTACACACTCCATCTTCTTCAGTTTCGACGTCGTCTGTAAAAATACAAATGAATTAAGGAAATCATGTAGGTCAATATATTCATCAAAAAAAAAAAAAAGAAAGAATGAATTTGTTTATACCAGAAGCGTTTGTGTCGAGATTAGAGATGCTAGTGATGGTTGGTGGCAATTGATCGCCCACGAACCATTTGAAGCAATATTTCTCATTGCTTTCTTTCCATCCATACTCAGTAGGTGATAGCTCTGTTGACACGGGAAGATGGGCATGGCTCCAAAGGTGAGCGATGTATGCCGTCCGTAGAATATGCTGCTGCAGTTCAGTTTTACAGGGCGAAAACAATGCACCATCAATTCGTGTTTCCAGATTTAGCGGATTCGAGTCATCGTGGGTACATGCTTTCGTGAATGTAACAACACGAGCAACGTTGATATCTTCAACCATGGTATTTTCGTAATATTCCTCACGTCCACCTTGTAAAAATATCAGGTATAAACTGTTGTAGCGTTGATGGTGAATGAACGAAGCCGAAAAGCAGCTGCCCTTTTCTAGAGAAGAGGGGCACAAGTACACAGGGGGCTGTAGGGGTATAAAATATCCATTAGATCCCGTCGGACGAAATATATACCATACACTTATTGTATATAGTGTTGTATAGTGTATATTATACAAACATACTTTCGGTAAATTGATGAAAGACCGTTTGAAATTTTGCAATTTTATAATATTAATAATTAAAAATGAAAAAATAATCGTCAGCTGATTGTCCGTTGGGGGAAAAGCCGTCAGTCAAAGCATTGAAAATTTTGCGCGCCGCGCGAGATATATGAACGCAATGATATATTTTGCTCCGGCTGACGGTCTTTCCACCACTATAAACGCAGCTGACCATCATTATTATATTTTCATACGTGTTCAAAGTCATGTAAAAAAATTTCAATCGGCATAAAATAGTTTTACCTTCTCATTTTTTTTTACAAGTTCACCCGTTCAGCTGACGTGTTTTCCCCCCTCTACCGCGCAGCTGACTATTTTTTTTATCCTAATAAATGTCAACAATACACAGATAAAATTTTAGCCGGCATAAAATGAGTTGATAAAAATTTTTTTTCGACACGTTTCGTAGTCTCCCACGCACGCATCCACCGCTACTGAACCAGCTGACGGTCGTTTTCGTCATCTGTTGGATGGCATTTGTCTCCAATATAAAAATCAGTTGGCATGAAATGATGCGGTCAAAAGTACCCCTGGCTCCCGGACTATAAGATGATAGAACAACAACAAAAGAACATGAGTAATGCATGTTTCAACGCAAAATTATTATATAAGACACATAAGTTCTAGATATTTTACTTATATTAGACACTTTATCATTTGTCATCATGTATACATATGCGAGAATTCTTTCATGTTTTAACTTGAAATTAAGTCTATTAAATTTCTCATGTAAAGTATACCATATATTTTCCATTCGCATATACATCAATCCATTATACAGTCCATACATTCAATTATTCTATATCTGAGTGGCGAACCGACGCATAGGAACGTGTGGAAGAAATATTGGTTTCCTGCTCAGATATTACACAGATAAATGAGAATAACGTATATGAAATTGAAGTATATGCGTCAATGTGTAAATTGAAAACATACGTTTCACTTGTACAAAAAATAGCACATTTTAGATTAACTTTATTTGAGTTTGAACTGTGGAGAAACATGCTGATCGAGAAATAGAAATAATTTAGATGAAAATATGTCATAACAGTTTTTGTCCTGTCAAATTTCATTCTTTCTGAATATACAAAAGATGGGTCGGGAACATAGCAGCGTTTCAAATTAATATCGCGCTAAGATGGATACATTATAAGACTAAAGGGTGGCTGTAGGATGGTTTCCAGTGGTCGCAGACACTTGATTAATTCTTTTTTGATATATTTACAATCATTTATTGAATCATCTAAAAAAATAGCAGCTTTTCAAATTGATATCGTGCTAAGATGGATAAATTATAAGAGTAAGGGGTGACTTTGATAGATAGATAGTTAATTTATTTAAGTCCTAGCCAAAGCTATAGGACAACATAAAGATAGTACAGTTACATATCGATACAATTTTAGCATTTATTAGCAACTATGATTAATATAAAATATAGCAATGAATATAATCAATTAAATTAAAATGGAAACAATAGCGAAAGTTCTTACATAATAACAATCAGTAAAGAAGAACATTCAACATGAGTAGAGTGTACCTCATGAGTAGAATATAAGATTGAACACAAAAATGAACATAGCACCACATCGCAATGTAGAATTTGATGGAGAAACAGCTATTAAAGTTAATTAAGCTCATCGGCTAATAAGTATTCTCGCAGTTTAATTTTAAACAGTGGTAATGATGTGGCGTTTTTAATGTCATTTGGTAACGAGTGCCACATGCGTATACTAGCTATGTGAAAAGAGTTTGCACATGTAGACGTGCGATGCTGTGGTATTTTAAATAAGTTGTTGTAAAGTCGAGAAGAACGCCTGATGTCATCGTTAATCTTTTCGAACAATTCATCGATATAATTTGGGGAATTGCCATGTACAACATTGAAAGTATTTACTCCCATGAAATATCGTCGCCTATTATTCACAGAAAGCCAATTTAATTTACGACGATTGGGAGTTATGTGTTCATCACGACGAAGATTAAATATAAATCTGATGACACAATTCATCACACGCTGGAGTTTGTGATTCAATTCCAACGTTAAGTCATTATAGACAAGGCAGCAGTAATCAAGGAGCGGTAAAATGAGAATTGTAGCTAGTTTTATCCTCAGTTTAGTAGATAAAGAGTTTTTGTAATGTTTCAGTCTATGCAATGTGGCATGTACCTTGCTAGATACACTGGAAACTTATTTACCCCATGATAAATTTGATTGAAGAACAATTCCTAGATTACGCGCATGATCAACGTAGGGAACTACCGTGTTATTAACAGAAATACGTTGCAGTTGGCATAAAGCAATTGAATTTGTGTATGTTGTATTTCCCATGATCATTATTTTGGTTTTGGCTGCGTTAAACACCAGCTTATTTTCTACAGCATACGTAGCAATAACATCAATATCATTGCGCACCTTAATTAGCATATCGTCGATTTGAGATATGAGACAATGTGCATAAATCTGAACGTCATCAGCAAAGACAATATGTTTCGTAGCAGTTAGATTTATACTAATATCATTTATGTAGAGCGAAAAAAGCAGCGGCCCCAGTACCGATCCTTGTGGTACACCAGAACCAACACTAACCAACCTAGAACTGACACCAGTCGATTTATCCACGATACACTGCGAGCGTTCTGTTAGATACGCATGCATCCACATCAAGGCATTCTTAGAAAAACCATGTAAAGCCAGTTTGTTCAACAAGACAGCATGTGAGACCATGTCAAAAGCCTTACTAAAGTCAAAAAGAACAAGAACAGTCACTTGCTTCATATCGGCTGCTTTACGAATATCATGACACAGTTTAAGTAAAGCTGTTTGTGTGCTGAAGTTTTTCCTGTATCCAGATTGAAATGGATCAAGTAATTGTTGTTCTTTCACGAATGCAACAATTTGCTTTTGAACTATCCGCTCCAACAGCTTGGAGAACTCTGACAGATTTGCAATGGGTCTGGTATCAGAAGGTGTCTTCGGTGAATTTAGTTTAGATAGTGGTCTGATAAACGCATTCTTCCACTTTATCGGAAACCGAGCATTTTGCAGGCAGTAATTGAATATGCTGGTAAGGATAGGCGACAAAGACGGTGCCAACCTTTCAACAACAAATGAAGACACTCCGTCAGGACCAGATGTAAACAATTCAGTGGTAGTGGCAAGCAGCAGTTGATGAACATCAATATTCTCAATAAGAGAGAACTCAAACAACGGTTTATTTAATGGTACTAATTTAACAGCTGTTTCAAGATCAGCCTTAGAGTAAGGTACAGCCTGAGACATTACAGACGCATAGTGATCAAGCAACTCATTCAAAGTGAAGAATTTACTTAAGAGTGGTTTCCAGTGGTTGCAAACACTTCTAATTTTCTTTCTATGTTTATAATTGTTCCTCAAATCACCTGGAAAAATAGCAGCGTTTCAAATTGATATCGTGCTAAGATGGATAAATTATAAGAGTAAGGGGTAACTTTAGGGTGGTTTCCAGTGGTCGCAGACACTTGAATTTTTTTTTTATATATTTACAATCATTCATTGAATCATCTAAAAGAATAGCAGCGTTTCAAATTCATATCGCACTAAGATGGATAAATTATAAGAGTAAGGGGCAGCTATAGGGCAGGCATGGGCAAAGTGTGCACCTCATGGACTTGAGTGCTACCTCCCACTTCTCACTTTCCGGTTCCCCACTCCTGCTGGGCCACAAGGCCCCCATACCAGGCATGGGCAAACTCAGGATTTTAGGTGCCCAAAAGCTGGGAAAGTGAAACTTCTCCTCCGAGATACTTCCCCTTTCACTATGCCTCAACCGCCGAGAACTAACAGTGGAAGGGAGAGTCTCCTTCCCTACTCACAGCTAAGGAATGTGTAGGTATATAAAAATATAGTGCATATAATCACCATATACCCATATTTGAAATTATTTTTATAATTATCAATATGTATAATATATATACATAAATTCAATCGAAAATATCTATCATGATCAAACATGAATATATATTTGACTGCTTCAAATATATCGACTATTTATTTTTTTCAAAACCCCCATTGAAATACCTCCGGGAAGGTGTAAGAAGATGCCTGTTGAAACTGGAGCTCTTAATATTAATATTAAAAAGTCACTCATCGTGAATTTCTATTTCCTATTTGAATAACATGGAAAAATGTTTTTTTATCGTTAGAATATTTTGTAGCTCACGAATTAGTGGACGGATTCAAACGATCTATACATATTTTAATAGAAAATTGAACGCTCTCCAAAAAAGGTATCTTACAATTTTTTCATAACTTTTACTATTTGGGAGATTTCAGAAGTTCAAGTTTGAAGAATTTAACAAAATTTCTTTGTTACTTTTAAATATTATAACTCGTAGACAAATAAATATTATGAAGTGGGAAACATATATTTTTGTAGGGGATTGAACGCTTTATAAAAAAGGTCTCTTGTGGTTGATCGATTACTCTAATAATTTAGAAGATATTCTCATTCAAATCCCTGCGTACTGATTTTAATAGTTTTTTAATACATATTTTGAATTTATCCATTCAAGTCATGAATGCCAATATCTTCTAAATGGCTAGAGTAATCGATCAACCACAGGAGACCTTATTTGAAGAGCGTTCGATTTCCTACAAAAATATATGTCAAGCACTTCATAATATTTATTTGTCTACGAGTTATAATATTTAAAAGTAACAAAGAAATTTTGTTAAATTCTTCAAACTTGACCCTCGGATATCTTTTGAATAGTAGAAGTTACGAAAAAATTGTTAGATACCTTTTTTGTAGAGCGTTCAATTTTCTATGAAAATATGTATTGATCATTTGAATCCGTCCATTAGTTCGTGAGCTACAAAATATTCTAACGATGAAAAAAAATTTGTCCATGTCATTTAAATAGAAAATAGAAATTCACGATGAGTGACCTCTTAATATTAATATTAAGAGCTCTGGTTTCAACAGGCAACTTCTTACACCTTTTTGAAGGTATTTCAGTGGGGGTTTTGAAAAAAAAATGGTCGATTTATTTGAACCAGTCTAATATATATGTGTACATGTTTGATCATGATAAATATTTTCGATTGAATTTATATATATATTACTAGCTGACCCAGCAAACGTTGTATTGCCGTATAAGTTATTTCTAGTGAATATTTCGGTATAGTTAAATGAAAAATAACTAACTTATTGTAAGTGTGTGGTGATGTGTTATGACTGAAAGAGGAATGGAGCGCTGTGGATGATGACGGCCTATGAAAATAATACACGAACCATTCATTATTTCAATTCATTGTACTTTATTGACTTAACTAATATATCCAAAATTAAATATCTTAAATGTTATATATACATTAAAAAATATGATTAATATTTACTATTACTAATTATGACAATTAAAAAAAAACAAATTAATTTCCAAGTGCAACGGAGTGTACAATATTTTTGGTTAGTGTCTTTAGCCAGCACAAACAAACTGGATGGTTTGCCCACTCGAAACCATGCCACGTATAATTGTCCGTGTGAAAAACATGGTTATTCTTAACTATTACTGTTGCTCCGAACGATGTCATTTGGAAACATGAATTGAATGTACGTATTGACTCCAGGAACAGGTTAAAATCAGGATCCGTGCCGATGAGTGAACCGTTCAATGGTTCAGGAGGTGTATCAATGGCAGGTAGTTGCACCTTTCTTGACGCGCAACACATCCCGCTGGCTCATTTTTAAATTTAAGAGCATTACAATGCGGACATTCCTAGCGCATGACACCAATTACCACTTTTGAATGAGCATAATATTGAATATCGGGCTCATACTCAAATGCTAGACGCAGAAATAAATCAGATGAAAATGCTCGATGTACTTGTTGGTCATTTGCTCTGTGTCTTTCAACTATTAAAAGACGTGCTTGTCTTTGTCGTACTCTTATTTGCTCATTTCGTTCAGCCCGTGTATCTCCCAATTGTACTTGATGCAATCACGCAATGACCACACGCGCATTAGTATCATCTTGCTTTTTTTATTCTTCTGTTCTTCGGTCTTTTCTATTTCGTATAAGTGCAGCTTGACGTGTTTGACGACCCAAAGACGCCCCTCTGCGTTTTGTTGGCATTGTTCACTGTTCAAAACACGCATAAATAGAACGAATTGAATTAGTTAATAATAAAAAATAGAAAAGTAATGCATACATATACATTATTGTTGTTACATAGTGTTCCCCTTAAGGTTGAACTTTTTTTTTTGAAGTGCAAACTTCTTTAGCGGCGTTGTGCACTTTTTTTTAGATGGGTAGAAAATGTTGAACTGGCGTCAGGGTCACGTGATGCTGATCGAAAATTCGTAAGATGTAGGGAGGGTAGACTGCCGGCGTAGGAGAGGAACCCCCTCTCTTTCTGCAGCGCGCCGAAAATGCCTGCTGGCTGTTTCGTTTAAGCGGCACGGGGCGCTTGTGTGAGTGTGCGTGTGTGTTTGTACTACAGGCTGCTACGTGCATGCACGGCAGTGATGTGGTGGGAGCATCTAGTGCGTGGCGCCTGCGCACTAGAAATTTATCGCTCACCATGCTGAATGTGATGGTTACTGTTGAATGCTGATCAGCTGGTGGCTCGACCGTCTGTATAGTTGTAAAATTCTCATATATAAAGTGTTTAAAATATGGAACACATAAATGATAGTATTTCTATACTGATAAATAAAGCAATTCGTCCGAAATTATTCCCTAACCATTCCAAAATATTAAAAAATGTTCAACGTTAATGTTCAAGTTTTCACTTCTGCCGGCACTCCCGGAGTGCCACAGATCATTTGTTTTTTTACCGACGGCTAGATTCGAACCCTGGTCGCCCGCGTAGCATGCGAGCGCCTAGCCCTGTACGCAACTCCACTTCTTAATATGCATGTACATTGTACACATATATAATATTTAGTGCATATCGTGTGTTTTATTTTATTATTTAACTTACCTGTTACAATATTTCTTTTTTATGATTCTTACAAAATTTTGCACACACTGACTTAAATATTATTATTATACTGTCGTTTAATAATAATTCAACAAATGAGAATAATTTATACTTGTAACACAGTAAAAGTTGTAAGCGTGAGCTCGTGACACGTGTCGAGTACTTATGAGGTTATATGAAATCACTTAATTAACTAAACGTGAGAACTACACTCAAAATTGATAAGGAATAAATTATTACAGCCCTGCAAATTAATAATAAATTTACTTGAGAATTACACTGAAATAGTGAAATGATAATTATAAACTTCACTACAACGATCGATGTACAAATAATAATGGCCGAAAACTGTGTAGGGAGTGAGAAAAGGCTTCTAGTTTGAGGGGGGATATTTCATCCCTGCTCCGTGCTGTTTACTGGGTGAGAAGTGACCTCTAGCGGCCTAGCGGGGATAACTGATAGAGTTATAATTGATCAGTTATCGACCGGGGTTGAAAATTATTAAATTACTAATATCGCTATTAAAAAATAGGGGTTGATTGTAGAGGGGTGAAAAATTAGGGTTGTATGTATTTTTCAATGCCACATCATAAAAAAATTAATATAAAAAATTTTGTCTAAAAAATATAAAAATGAATTTTGGGGTGGACCACCCTTAACAGTCAGGGGTGTATAAAATAGTTAACAACCTATTCTCAGACCTATTGAGTATACATATAAAATTTTATCAAAATCGGTCAAGCCGTTTTGGAGGAGTATTATAACTAAATTTGTGACAGGAGAATTTTATATATTAGAAGAAGATTAGATATATGTTGATAATAATAAAAATAATTATAAATATGGGTATATGCTGATTATATGCACTATATTTTTATATACCCATACATTCCTTAGTTGTGAGTAGGAAAGGAGACTCCCCTTCCACTGCTAGTTCTCGGCGGTTGAGTCATAGTGGAAGGGGAAGCATCTCGAGAGGAAGTTTCACTTCCCCAGCTTTTGGGCACTCAAAATCCTGAGTTCGCCCATGCCTGCTGTAAGGTGGTTCACAACAATGCTGGGTGTTCGAATAATTTTCATTTCTTGTGCACTCAATATCTGAAGAAGTTCAAACATAAATTCGGTCTTGATTTTTGAAGTCTAAAATTATCGTTCAATGAACGTTCGGAACTTCAGGCACATACATTATTGCCGTTCTTTATCAAATGACTGACTGAAAGCAAATTCGTTGACAAGTCTGGCACCCAAAGTACATTCTGCACATTTACACTATAAATTTTTTCATCAGCAACTGTTTCAAGATGTACATTATCAATACTTAAAACAGGTACCTTGGACCTGCTTGCTAACATGATATTTTGCATTTCCATTTCCGAAGATATGTTCGTCAGAGAGCTTTCATTAACCACAAAATGTCTGCTAGCGCTGGAGTCTACATACCAGTCAGATCTTTGATAATCGCCGTTTAGGAATACTACACTGAATGCATTTTCTTGCTTTTGCATGTTTTTACTTTTCTTTTTTTGCCATAAAGGACATTTATTACGAAAATGACCCAACTGTTACATCGAGAACACATTTCTATTAGATTTCCCACTTGCGCTGTTGCTAATTGGGCGCAAATTGTTCAAACAATTTTTTGTATAGAACGCGCTTCCTGCTTTACCGGCACAATCTGCGTCCATATCTAGAAGCTTCGTTTTGATCGAGTCGATTGTGATCGCAATACTCGAATGTTCAATCGCCATTATCATGGGCATAAATCTCTCAGGAAGTCCTGCAAGTAGCAGTGATCCCACCCACTCGTCATCAATATTAAAACCTGTTCCACGAAGCCTCTGACTCGTTTCAACAATTTGATTTACATAGGCACTTATCGAATCAGAATTGTCCAATCGCGTGGATATCAACGTACGCAGCAAACTGATCCGTCGCGTGAATCCTGAGTCATCAAACATGGATTTTAGTTTATCCCACCACGACTTCGTTGTTGTGGCTTCTTTAATATGCACAAACAATGACGGATCGATAGTCAATAATAACTTTGCTTTAATCTTCTTGTCTTCTTCTATTCCATTGGTTTCCGGTGCGTCAACAATGGACCTCGCTAAGCCCTCTAGAGACAAGAAGTTCTCTGCCGCAAACGCCCATTCGTAAAAATTTTCACACCCTTTTAGCTTGGGAACGTTGATTAAATATCCTGAAGCCATTCTGGTCAGCACACTCGATGAAAAAATTGCTAAGTTTTTACTCAAAATAACTCCAAGAGTCTGGGTCCATAACCTATTGTTATAAGTAGGCAAGGAAACGGGAGCAGCAAGTAAAACACGCCAGTTTTAACGAATGATCAGCATCGACTAGTAACTAATTTTATTTCTTTTTAGTTACAGAAAACGAGAACAAAATTAGATGGCGTGCAAGCCAAACTCAAAATAATATTATAAAATAATGTCGCCAGATGGCGAAAACATAAATTGAAGATTTACATTTTGAACTTATACAATCAACAATATTAACGTGGAATGTCGTGAAAAAAAATGCAATGCTGACCGCGGACTTAAGCTTCCAGTGGGAAGAAGAATAGAAAAGTTTCCCACAGGAAATAAGAAGTATCAACTTATTAGATATAAGGAAATAATAATAATTATAATTACAATGACATTATTAATAACATATTCTGAGGTGCGATCATAGAGCAACAATTTATAAATGAATGATTTGAATTACGGAGGGGAAGAGCGGGAAGGTCGCATGCGACCTAACAACATATAACAGTAAAAAACATTGTGCATTACAATAGTTATTGGTGTTTAAATAACACATACTTTGTATATTTTTTTCTAATAAAAACATTCATTTCAGACATTTTCTTTGCTTCGTAATGCAATCGTGTATTCAAATATAATTCAATAACATATTTACAGAGTTGTTATCGATGGTTATCCAAAATATCCTGTGTCAAAATATAATCATTCATGACTTTATTATCATATTGCATTCCGATATGGTTAAATATTTCATTTATCAACTTGAATTATTATTATGCGTTCAAATAGAAATTTTAAATACTGGTATTTTTAATTTTAGTACCGCAAAATAAGTGGAAAGTTTTCATGTGCGTTCAGAATACTGTCAGGAATATAGAAATAAATTTTGAAGATGATCGTAAAAAAAATTCTTTTTTGGGAACGTCATTAAGCATCTCCCGAATCAATGGAATCATTTGTTCATGACTTTATGGAAACTTTTTTATTATAAATCGTCGATAGGTCATGTACCGATCGTGTACTGATCGTTTTAGATTCTTAAATGGCAGCATATATGAATCCATTGAATTCCAGTGTTGACTATACATCATAACGTCTGGCAAGATAGTTAATAAGATTTCATACATGTGACGTCCCAAAAATCATTCAATTAATAAATTAGATAACTTATATGAAGAATTATTGGTGGGCTGGTAATGTTTAGAAATTTTAGAGACTTAATTTTTTCTCATCAATAATTTCAGGGCTTTCAATTGATTATCTTCCCATCGAATAATGAAAATAAATCAATAGGACCTGGAATGAATCAAACGATTCATGTGAGTTCAGTGATGCGTGGCAGGCAAACCGAGTCTGAGCCCAGAGAAGAGTACCTCCTCAGTATAGGGAGAATTTTTCATAAAATATCTTTGTGTGGTAATTGTATAACAGTTACTCGTTATCGCCCGCGGTAAGAAATGATTTTATCAGTGTATATTTCTGTAATATTTGATTGAAAACTAATGAAAAATTTTCAGCCATCCATATCCACCTTTTAATATTCATTATCGATATCGATTCCATGCACCACATCATGACACTTATGAGACGTCATGGGTCTCATTCTCTACGGAGAAACTTGAAAATTTCAATTGGAACTACTTAGACCACTATATTTGTACTAGAGGTGATACTGATTTTGCATTAGTTGAGGTAAGCGTATATAGTATGAACGGCCAATAAAAAAATACTTAGTTTCTGTTTATTTCATTATAGGCACTCAAATACTGGAGATTTCGAATGTTTTTATTACCCTTGAATAATGTTGCTACGCGTAAAATATTGGATGGTTCAAAGAGATGTGACATTTACACACCACCAAGCGAAATAGAACAATCACAATTAATGGAGGGGTTTCTTCGTTTCATTGAAGGATGGTTGAACAAAATACGACGACCAAATCCAAATAAAAATTCGGTAACAATTTTTCTTCATATTATTTATATTTATTACTCATCATACAAATAATTTATTTATTTTTCTTCTCTCATATGACACAATCACCAAATTATATTTTAAAACATTTTTCACTCAAATCCATATTATAATATTTTATTATTAAAGGACTATGGGGGAATGGTACGTGTTATGTATCAATAACAACTTTTTATGTATCAAACACGTTTTTAATAATAGGCTATCTCAAAGACCATGCATGAAAACTGTCTCCGTGGGACACCTCATAGCAGGTGTGCCAACTGAGAGAAATCAACTGTAGGCAGCTAAATTCTCCAGATGGGCCACACTATTACATTCCTCCCGTTTAAACCAGAATACAACGCATTTTAAAATCTAAATTATAAAATATGTAAATAAGCATTATTCTAAAAATCGTTTTGGTTTTCGGTGCTCCCTGGCGCTCCGGCGTAATTCTGCAGGTTCTACTGGAATAACAGACTGTATTTTCTGCTTTTGTTCTCCCCGCGATACTGCAGGTGAAGCTATCTCTCGGGTCGAGGCATCGATAGATACTCCTATATCACAGATTGAGGAATCGGCAGTTGATATTATCTCTGGTATTGATGTATCGGTTGTAACTGGAGCAGCCATATCTTTCGTTTCAGTCATACTGCAAGTGATAGGTGTTTGCAAGTGCAACTCGAGAGATTGATTAGTAATTAAAGAAGTACCGTCATTGCGTTGTCTCATATTATCTACATGCCGTCTTCTCTCCACCCCATCATCCATAATAACTTTGTAAGAATATTTATTGATGCGCTGAGTAATCTTTGCAGGCGACCATTCCTTTTCTAGATTTGTACGTACGTAGACGTCTTCTCCATCACCAAATATACGCTTATTGGGATATCGCTTCTGTTCTTCCAACTGTTGCTTAACATTTCTAAATGCTAAAGAATTTCTGACGTTTTGTTTAATGTTATCCAGTAAGGTACGATGTCTTCTTCCGAACACCATCTCATTCGAGCCTTTACCAGTTGTACTATGCGGCGTGTTACGATAATGGAAAAGGAAATTCTAGAGGTTTTGTATTTGTGTCGATGTAGTTGATTGGCTAGCCTTCATTCTATTTTTAAAAGTTTTCACAAAGCGTTCTGCCAACCCATTAGTTTTTGGGTGGTAGGGGGTTGATGTTACGTGTTAGATTCTCTTCTTCTCACAGTAGTCTTGGAATTTATGTGAGGTAAATTGTCTGCCATTGTCGGATACAATAATTCATGGTAACTCAAAATAACAAAATACTACATCCAACGCTTCGCAAAGTGTCTGTGTTGTGATGACTTTTAAAGGTTTTACGTCAGCCCATCTGGATAATGCGTCCACGACTATCAACCAGTAAGTTCCTTCGAAGGGCCCTGCGAAGTCAATGTGAATTCTTTCCCAGACGGTCTCTAGTATTGACCACGAATACAACGGCATTTTTGGTTGGCTTTGTCTATGTTATTGACAGCTTCTATACTTTTTTATATAGTTCTCAATGTCTTTATCAAGATTTCTCCATCAGACATAATAACGCGACAAAGCCCGCATTGCTACTGTGCCCGGGTGACCACTGTGCAGTACTTTTCGTACATCCACTCGAAGCACCTGTGGTACATCAATTACGCCTTGCCACATAAGAACTCCACTTTCTACAGATTGTTCCTGACGTTTCGCATAGAATTGAGCAAAATTATTCATCTGTTGTTCACTCCACATTTGTGTTCGCAGGCATTGTATAACGGAATGTAGTACTTTATCTCCTTTATACATTTTCTGATGTTTTCCTGTGATAGAAGAATGTCTCCAAACTTCTCTGAACGTCCGTTTTCAAATATTTTAAAAATTCTTTTTTCATCAGTTTATGCCTCTCAACTCAAAAAATCGCAAGGGGTCGGGCATTTGTTTATGGTCGGGCATTCCATGCCATCCGTCAGGCATGGGATGCTCCTATATACCTACATATAATCAGACAAATAATAGAATTCATCTGATGATGGAAAATATATTAATGCAACAGACAGAACTTGGTTGAGAAAAGTTTTTGAGCATGATATGTTTCAGAGCCCAACAGCTCTAACTGCAGTGCCCCCAAGAGATCCTGGCTCGCACCTGACCAGACGTAGACACAGCACGAGTCTGATATTCTTGACTAACCAGGTACTATATTTTCCCACAAGCTTTTTCATCATCATATAATCGCATTAAGAGTCAATTCATGATGACTATGAACAAAAAGCAAATGTCAATTAAGCCCAGAACTTCACACATTTCAAGGAGAACAACTTAAATTCATACCGGAAAGTATAACATCATTGTAAATGCATACATGCATAATTAAAATCAACGATAAATTTCAATGTATACTATTTGATTGTGTAACAGAGTAATTAATTTTTATATGAATTTTTTTTTTTTAATTCAACGTACTTTTTCAAAGAACCATTCGGTGTTTATAACAACAGTTAACATTACATTGAATTATTCATTGTTGTGCCTGGATATTGCTATGAATGTTGCATTGATTTTATTAACTTATTCTTTATTCCATGAAATTTATTCATATATCAAAATTACATTTCATTTTTTCATTGATAATTTTACATGAGATTTTACATGATTACAGTCAACGACCAAATCATCAATTTATATTTATTACACTAAAAATCCACTATATTCGATGGGTTATTTCCAGACAAGTCTTGTTGGAAGCTCGCCGTTTAGAGAACGACTTGGAAGTAATCGATTGCCGGAAAAGCCGAGACCAAGGTTTGAACAATTTTCATCAGCTTCAACAACATGCCGTACTAAAGTTTTCAGTCTTATTTCACGTTTCCCTAGTAGATCATAAAAACTGTTAGAAGACGGTTAGATTAGAGTTGCATTCCATTAGGAGGACATTTTAGCTTCTCAGTGTAAAATTCAGCTGATTTCCAAGATAGTTTGTATGAAAAAATAACAACGAATCATTTCAAACTTTTCACGTTACCTTTGAATTATGCAAAATAAAATTTTAATGGTCCTTTTTCCAGGATTTTATGTATGCTTCTTGTTGTTATCTAGAGCGTGCCTAAAAAAATAAATATTCGCTGACGAGCATTATTATGTTCAACATAGGGTACATTCACGTTGGGCGCTCATTTTTCATACCAGTCCAATGCTAAAAATGACATTTAAGTGCGCTCAGAGCGTGTAAGCGCACAACGTGAATGCACCCATAATAATCAGTACAAAAACGAGCAAAACAAATGATAATTGACATTTACACCGCTATTGCGTGAATTAGAAAAATAGAGTTTGAGTGAAAAATTCTAAAATGACGGTTTTTCAAAATTCTTATTCGAAAAAATGGCTGCTTTTGTGTCTTTTAACGACGTAAAAAAAAGGTAATTATTGTTCGATTAAAGTGTCCCTAGTTCATACAATATCTACAAATATGTAGAGTACTATGAAAAATTTTTGAACTGATTGATCGGATAGATTCTTTGACATTGTGCCCGCCAGATGCAAAGAAGCGATCTTATAGTGATCGGCCCCCATATCTATACCTGTGGGAGGTAGAGTCAACTTTCAAGTCTATAACTCTGGAAATATTCAGAATGATCAATACAAATTTAACGTCATGTTCTTGAACGTATATGCTTTTAAATAAGACAATTAAAAGAATTAATCTATTTTTTCAACACAAAAAGCTGGAATGTCTCCTAAAACGTTGATTGACTGTCTTTCAACTAGATATAAACTAGAAATAAATTATTGCCGTGTACAAAAGTTCAATCGATATGTGATTGAGTTTCGACCAAAACTTATTACGGTGCCACCGTAAATGCAAGGTTATGAAATTTTAAATATACGACAAATTAACTGCGTATGCTTATGACCAATAAATAGTTCATTTCTAGTTCTATAGATTTGGAATGTAGTCAAATTTAACTCGACTTAGTAATAATTACATTTATCCATCGGATATTTGTTGAATTCTAGTCAACTTTTTGCACACTGTCAATCGACGGCCAATTAAAAGTTTTTAAATCTGCTAAGGGCATTTTAGTCGTCATCCTTTCTGTGATGTTTACCATTTGGTTTCATTCACTTTGCAAATTAAGTTAAAGATTCAACCTTATGACTTTCGAATGATTGCGCTTTACATCAAAATTTAACTTTTATCCGCTTATAATACATTTCTTGTGTGCATGCATGCTTTTTTTTTATTTTTCTAATGTCATCAATTTTAGTTCGATAACGTGTGCTAATATAATGAAATTAGTAGATTATGGGTAGACAAGATAAATGACTAAAATTTTCACCACCTAATACTTTTCCTCAATATTTATGTTATATATTTGAATAAAGAATCATTTTTCGAAGATTATTTGTAATTTACATCACATCTAAATGTATATGCACATGTATTTCCATCATCAAGACTAGGATGTATCATCTGTTTTCTGTTTACTTATCTTGTGCTAAGATATTACTTTTTTTTCTTTCAATTGTTTGATAATAATTATTAATAGTGGATGAATGAAAAGGTTCTCTGTATATAGGATAAACATGCAGTAATTATACTTCTAAATGCCCGCACGTGCCTCGTCACACCCCGCTTTGTCCTGAACAGGTTGGTCTTTCATTGCTTATTTATCTATAAAATACCTTCATCAACATGGTTGCTATAGAATTAAGGAAGATTAGACAGCACATTTAACGAAAAATATTCTTCCAAATTATTTTCATAACGTTCATTAAAGTCATATTATGGCAAGAAATATGAATATTCGTTGAATTTCAGAAAAATTAAGTCCTCATCCATTCAATTTCATTTTTCAACGATTTTTCTTAGCCATAAACATCAGTTTTATTCATGGTAATATAAATTCTTTGATTTTAATAATGCTTTTTTTGAATATCTAAAACTTTTCGAAAATTTACTTTATGAAAATACTTTTAATATGCGTTGTGCCTAAAATAATTTTCAACATTTTATAACAATGCTAGAACTCCATTTTATTCATTTTTCTATTAGATCATCATTTATTATTCCTCATAAATCCATTATGAATGAATCATCTATTGTGAATTTTAATTCTATCTAATGTATTCATTGAACGACGAAATTTTTCAATAGAATTACATGTGATCAAATTCTACTTTTAAAGTTGAAATTTACGAAAAAATAAATCCATGTTTTCTATGTTGAGGCACGAGTATAAAACCCATTATTTTCTTCTTTTTTTTTCAAGAATAAGAATAAATTCTTAATTTATGATGAATATTGCAGTTAATATTTTTAAATTCCTTAATTGAAACGTATTTGTATTTTTGCTTAAAATTCTGAATGCATTAAAAACCAAACTTCCACTATAGTTTTCATTTATTGCTAACTACATCAATTAATACACTTTGTGTAATTTGATTAGGTCAGGATCAAAGGTAATGGATCGTGGTCGAGTGTCACCAGCCAGTGAAGCGGTTCAACCGGTTGTTCAAGAGCTGTCACAATATGATCATTCAGAAACTAGTGAAGAGAGGTTAATAGAATAGCATAAACAAAGAGTACTATTTTTTTCATTTAATTTTATCGTCATAAATGAATTTTAAGAAATTGAAAAAAAAATTTATAGTATGAATGCTGAAGTAATTAAATTGAAGAACAACGCCTCTGATGCTGAAATATTGGAAGCTATGAAACATCCACAAAATGGTGTTGGATTTCTCGCGCCACATTTATCACTGCCAAGTCAAACTTTTGTTAGTACTGATGCTATACAATGGATGAATATACATATTGAAAATGTAACAGTAAAGAAATCGATAAAGATGATGCAGGTACAGAAATTTATTTTGCAAACTATAAAATTGCAGATTTTTACGTTATACAGTTATATTTTTTTTATCAAGCAAAAAAGAGACACCAAGTTCAAATAATAATTGAAGAAAACGTTTTATATCATAATTGCCAAGCTCAATAACTGTAAAATCTGAAAAATAGGAAAAAACTTACTTTAGAGCATTACGATATGGTAAATTTTATTATTGCTATACTATATTGAGCGCTACTATGTACATTAGGGTGAGCCAAAAAAACTAACCTATCGAATTTATGGGTTAAAGTGAACCTATTTACCGAGATAAGAATGTCCCTGCAAGGCAGGTTTCTCAATTTTAAAAGGTGTCGGTGAGCATTCAAGCGGGGCGGGAATAGTCAAATTGCGGACCAAATCTCAGGTAGATGAAAATAAATGCCAAATTCCGGACTGACAATAAGGGTTATTTCTCGTTAAGTTTCAGGTACATGATTCGTTGAACTGTTCATCTCAATTTTATGATGGCACGATTGCGGACCATGATTCTAATCACTGATTTTCTTTCCTAATCGAAAATTTCTTATTTAGTTTTCATATTCTAATTTTTGATATATAGAGTGGGGTCCAGGGGCGAAGCCCCGGAGGGGCGGGAGGGGGGGAGGCTTGAATAAATTTATAAAAATGATGATTTCGCCAAAGATATATTCATTCATAAAATAATTTTAACCGAACCCTTCGAAATAAATGTGAACAATCGCAAGGTTCGCTGATTATTTAGTAACTACGTACATCGGTGATGTCCACAATGTGCCGAGTCGGATGATATTTCCAGATTTCAATTCGTGAAATTAATGTCAAGCATGAAAAAAGTTAATTAATGTATTGCTTGACTAGCACATTATTTGTAATATTTGTTTTTTATGTATATTTTGGAAAAATGATAAATATGTAGAGCATCAATATAATATTTCAGTTTGGTCCGCAATTTTCCTACTACCTCTTGATAATAAAATATTTTGGGAGAATCCTCGGTCCGCAATTTTCCCATACTCAAATTGAGATTAAATTTTTACCCCTCATTTGGTCGCATTTAGTCCGCAATTTGGATGTGCCCAGCGGGGCGGGAATAGTCAAATTGCGGACCAAATCTCAGGTAGATGAAAATAAATGCCAAATTTCGGACTGAAAATAATGTGCCCCCAGCGGGGCACATCCAAATTGCGGACCAAATGCGACCAAATGAGGGGTAAAAATTTAATCTCAATTTGGGTATAGGAAAATTGCGGACCGAGGATTCTCCCAAAATATTTTATTATCAAGAGGTAGTAGGAAAATTGCGGACTAAACTGAAATATTATATTGATGCTCTACATATTTATTATTTTTCCAAAATATACATAAAAAACAAATATTACAAATAATGTGCTAGTCAAGCAATACATTAATTAACTTTTTTCATGCTTGACATTAATTTCACGAATTGAAATCTGGAAATATCACCCGACTTATATCGGCACATTGTGGACATCACCGATGTACGTAGTTAGTAAATAACCAGCGAACCTTGCGATTGTTCACATTTATTTCGAAGGGTTCGGTTAAAATTATTTTATGAATGAATATATCTTTGGCGAAATCATCATTTTTATAAATTTATTCAAGCCTCCCCCCCTCCCGCCCCTCCGGGGCTTCGCCCCTGGACCCCACTCTATATATCAAAAATTAGAATATGAAAACTAAATAAGAAATTTTCGATTAGGAAAGAAAATCAGTGATTAGAATCATGGTCCGCAATCGTGCCATCATAAAATTGAGATGAACAGTTCAACGAATCATGTACCTGAAACTTAACGAGAAATAACCCTTATTGTCAGTCCGGAATTTGGCATTTATTTTCATCTACCTGAGATTTGGTCCGCAATTTGACTATTCCCTTCAAGCGGGTCCTACCGTGTGACGGCCCGTTTTTTAAGCATTTTTTTGAATTTTTTTTTGGCGAACAATGAAAAAATACGACTTTGAACTTTTTATTTGTTTATTCAACTAACTTTCGAGATGTTGTAAAATAAATTTTGAATGAAAATTTTCATTATAACGGAAGTTATATAACTTTTAATATACCAGTGACGAAAATAAGTTTGATTACGGTCTCCACGATTCTGACCGATTGGTTCATCTGAAAAAAAAAATTCAAACAGCATCTTAATCTAGAAGCCTAAATGCATAGAATGAACTAGAATCATTTGAAAATATTGAAAATTAAATTTTTGGCAAACTTTTAAAAAAAATTTTCAAATTTCATGTTTTGTTTTCTATGTTTTCATGACAAAAAAAATACAAATACTTCGAATTTTTGCATGATTCTAGTTCATTCCATGCGTTTGCATGTGCTGAGTATACCCTATAAATTTGAAGTAAATCGATTGAACTGTTCTCGAGTTATGATGGAGACAAGTTTGAAAAACACAGTTTTGAGAAAAACGCGTTCAAAGTAGGGTCACAATAGGCTCGACCTTCGACTATTGAACACAGCGCTCCGAACACCTGCATGCTTCTTTTAATTGCTGTATCTTCATAACGACTACGAATTTGCGAAAATCACTTCACCTACATATTCTACACATGTTAAGGAACCAAATTATGCAAAAAATAAAAATTCGATTTACTGAACCCATCACACGGTAGGACCCCCTTAAAGTTTCCCATTTAAATAACACGTAAAAAAATCTTTTTTCATTAAAAATATAACTTTTGAATGGTTAAAGGGTAAAATTTTTTGCATAGCGAATTCTTGTAGAGCATAAAATTTCCTAAGAAATCATCTTTGTGACAATTTTTTGATTTTTGTGAAATTCGTATATTTAGAAGCCTTGAGAAATGAAAAAAATCAAAATATGGAGTTTTAGTGTTTTTTTTTTATTAAAAATGTTTATATTCAACAATAAAAACTTGTATTAAAGTGGAAAAAATACTTGAAATATATTGTTCATGATCTAGACTTGTCAAAAAAAACATAGTTTTTAGATATATTAATTTTTTAGTCTGTTTTAAATCATTCATACACTCTTTTCAGTTATTAATAAAATTTAATTTATTGCAATTAGGGTATTGCTGACATGTAATTGCACTACTTGCAAGGTGAATTGTTTTTGCTCTTCATTTTTCGTCAGAGTTCGATTTTATTTCTGTATCAACGCAATAGCTCGTTTCAGCAACATCATTAACACATTTGATGTTTCTAACAAAATCGTAGCACGATTTGTATGAATCATTTTCTGCCCAATGTTCCGGCTCAATATTTGAAAAGTCCGGTGATAACTCCAGTTGTTCGAAAAATTCTAACGATCTTTTTGTGATAAAATCATTGATATCTTTTGAATTAATCGTGTCAAGTTCCTTTTTAGTTAATATTTTTTTGTTTTCGTCTTTTTTCGTAGCGTCAATCATTTTCTTTTTTATATCCAAGCTTATACTAGAATCGAAAAATGACATTGCTGCAAGTCTTCCTATGAGATAACAAAAGTGTCGCGAAAATGTTAATACAGTAGCATTTGAAATCTTTTCATTAATATTTTTATAGCTAATTAAGTTTTTCAAAAAATTCAAGTCTTGAACTGGAGCTTGTATCGGAGCTTCGAACCATACTTTTACATGAACAATACTTTGAACAATACTTATAAAACTACAAACGTCACCTAATCCAAGTAATTATTTTTTACTACCAACATTAAATCGTTTTTGGAACATGTAGATTTTAAGACAATAGATGGCCTTAGACATCCATCTCGCATAATGAGTTGCTTCAGGGGCTTTAAATGTAATAGAATAAGTTTGCGTGCTGTTTAAAAAAGTATATACTAGTTCCAAAAATTCTTCATAAGCGTCACGAGGATGGTGTTCCTAAAAAAAATTAAATAATCATAGTTCAAGTATTTAAATAGTCGAAAGCTTGAATTAATTGAAACTAATTCATGTAACTAAAAATATTTCATACTTGTATTTGGAAAACAAGTGACAGGTTGGTTAAGAACCAACGAAAAAAGTCAATAAAAACGAAAGAAACTAAAGTTACTTTACCGACAACTGTCAAGTGAATTATTACTTGATGTCTTAAAATCATTTGTATGTTAAGAAGTTTAGTTTTTTTGAATTAATAACGTAAATAATTATGAAAAAAAATTTTTGAATGAGGTTATCATAAAGTTTTTTTAACACAAATATATATTGTTAGTTTTGCAATAAAAAATTAACAAATGTAAAAACTCTGTTTTTTTTGACAAATCTAGATTATAAACAATATATTTTGAGTATTTTTTCCACTTTAATCCAAGTTTTTATTGTTGATATGAACATTTTTAATGAAAAAACACTAAAACTGCATATTTTGATTTTTTCATTTTTTAAGGCTTCTAAATATACGAGTTTCACAAAAATCAAAAAATCGTCACAAAGATGATTTTTTAGGAAATTTTATGCTCTACAAGAATCCGCTATGCAAAAAATTTTACCCTTAGCCGTTCAAAAATTATGATATTTTTAATGAAAAAAGATTTTTTTTACGTGTTATTTAAATGAGAAACTTTGAATGCTCACCGACACCTTTTAAAATTGAGCTAAAAATTCTGCCTTGCAGGGACATTTTTTTCTCGGTAAATAGATTCACTTTAACCCATAAATTCGATAGGTTAGTTTTTTTGGCTCACCCTAATGTACATCGAGTTTCATTGTCTATATACTACAATTATTGCGCTTTGTAATGGTTATAATGATATTAGATAAATTTTTATGAGTACATGAGCTTGGCACCTCTTTTTTCAACCGATGCAATCATCAGTTGATGGAGTTGCACAGAGAATGAAGTCACTCCCATGTTAAAATTCTGTCTTCGTGCCAGAAAAGAAAATATTCATGATGAACTCGATATTAGTAAGAGATAGAGCAAGACATTTTCGACGTCTCTAAATTAAGAGTGATGTATTACAACCTGCAAACATAAAAGGAAAACGATGCACAGACTGCGACGTCAATGACTAAGCTTCAATCTTTATCATGAAAATGTCAATATTTCAATTTTAATTCATTATTTCTTTCGTCACAAAGCATATCGGAAAAAAATAGAATAATCATCATAGAGTATTTCGAGTACAAGTTTTCGATTGCGGCCATTTTTAATGTGATCAAACCAAGCGTTACTGATATATGGTAATCTCGGTGTTTAAAACTATTGGATTCAAATATAAAATCACAGCCCGCTATTCTGCTGCTGCGTGAAAACTTGTCGCCAAACACGGTCGTGTCTCTTGATTATGTAAAAAATATATGATTTTTTTAGAGTATGATTGCAGAAAAACTATTGTGTCATGCATCAGGAGATTTTTCAAAGCCATTTATATTGGGATTTTATCTATATTATATAGTGCAAGATAAAGACGGGCAAAGAGGTGAGTTCTATCATAAAATGATAATAATAATGAATGTTCTGGATCTAAAAATTGATGAATGTATATAAAAATTTGAGCAGCATCAGAATATTCATTACCATTGGGGGATTTACAAAGTTTTGAAAATGAATGGGTAGAAGTGGAAATGGAAGCGCTCAAAAGATGGTGTCAATCATCAGTAGGACCATTTTACCCAACTATATCATCATCAATACCAATATCAAGCTGTGAATCAATCGACGAATCGAACATTCCCTTATTTCTTCGTGATGACGTTGACATAATTGATTTTTTAAACGAAAAGGATTGCAAAGGTTTGGTGATGTTAAAAATTTTCCCACTATGGTCCTGGTAGGAATTACATCGTTAGATAATATGAGAATCTTACATAATTTGTCAGGTTTTTCTGTGAAATTATTTCAGAAACTGTCACATTCGAACAAATTCTACCGATAATTGCTGTGAAACATAATCAATCGATCAGATATTAAAGTATTGTCATAAAATCGATAAATATTTATCAGAATTTTTCAATTTCGGGGATTCGGAACACATTGTAAGATTATGTTAGTTTCAGCCCACTCATTTCTATTAACATAATTTGATAGATTTCTCAAGACTCTGCCAAAATTCATGAGATTTTGAAATATTTCCAATGTACTTAATAATAAATAATATCCGAAACTCCCTTAATTAGTCGAAATTCTTCATTCACTATTAAATTCGGAAACGTCCTTGGTGAAAATAATTACATCATTTTTTAACAGAAAATTATAATTTGTCGAAATTCGTTACAATTTGATAAAAGACTGAAAAATTTCATAGTATTTTTGACAATATCTGTCAAGATGTTACTAATCGAATTCTCAATTCTTACACCCCGTACGATAGAGGCACAACAGTGATGTTTTTGTACAGCTTAAACCACGTGAACTAGAAAAAAGTACTTCTGATCGACATCCATAAAATGAACTGTTTACAAAATAAAAATTTTTTGTTCAATATGGTTTTTATTGAATAATCTTGTATGTCAGTTCAGCATGAGCTCCTTCTCCTATGCATTCCCTAGCTCTGAAATTGAAGATTGTTAAATCCCCCACATTAGTCCTTAGTTCGCGACAATGGAAATTAAATATGTCCGACGATACATTTTCTCAAGGTTTTCCTATCAAAAATTTTTTCATTTGGACATCGTCCTTCATAAAGTCTTCTGGGTTCTGAGACATTACAAGTACCGATGCAAGTACATACATTAAATGCGTGTCGGCATATTCAGCCAACTCGAATTCCATTACTAATTAACTGAGTAAGAAGAAATAAATTCGAAAATTTCGAAACACTACTATTTTCAACTGACACTGCAATAGGAGATATTCTTATTCAAATCGGTTTAATCGAAAAAAAAAAAAAAAGAAAATTTTTTTCAATATGGTTCTTCGTGATGTTTGATATCTACTAATTTGAATAAGAATATTAATTATTGCAATGGAATAATTAATTTTCATTGTCACGAAATAAGGACTAATGTTGACACATCGTGGAGGGTCCAATAATCGTCAATTTTCAGAGCTAGGGAATGCATAAGAACAGGAGAATCTCATGTTAAACTGAGATCAGAAGTACTTTTTTTTTAGTTCGTGTGGTTTAAGCTCTACCAAAATATCATTGTTTTGCCTTCATCGCGCAATGTGTAAAAAAAATAGCATTATTGTGTTGGAGCTAGTCCGTTCCTGACAAACTAAATATGCATAATGTGATTGAAAGGGTTCATTTTTAGCAGATTTATCAAGTAACTAGCATACCAAAAAATTATTAAATCACACTTAGTATTTCAAAAGTTATTTGAAAACAAACAATTTCCAGGAGGGATTACCGAGAAAAAAGTGTACATGTACTTGTCATATTATTTTTTTGTGTTTTATCGGAATCCGAGAGATGGCCCACATATTCTGGGATCTCTGTATATACGATTCGGCCAGTTTCGGGCATTCTTATTTCCACCAGGGGGTTTTCATTAATTAGTTCTCTTAATTCAATGATACAAAAAATTATTTTTGATTGTCAGTTTCAGCATATAAACATACACATTTCGACATTGATTTAAATAATAAAAGTGACAGAATTGAGTGGGGTCACTTGCGTTATCAATCAATATTCAAAGTTGATCATGCTTATGAACTTGTGGTACAATGGTTAGTATCATCTGGAAGTATTGTAGCTGATCTTGTGAGTCAACATTTTCATATTCATTATCGACTTTAATTTTTTTTCAACATTTGATTATTGTAAATGTGTATATAAATTCTAGTTATTCTCATGGCAACGAAAAGCTAAAATGTGTGAAATACATATGGTGCCAATTCCAACTGATTTATTAGCACTCCCATATACATCAAAGAGTGATCCGTTAAGAGGTCCCATTTTCATACCACTAAATGCTGAATGTATTATAGCTGATAAACAATATCTATTTCAGGGTATTTCTTTTATTTTTTTCATTAAATTGCTATGATATATTTTCATTTATACACATTCATTTCACAGAATTTCGTGAAGATACATATGCCCAACGAATGTTTCTGTTTCAAGAGGCAATTTTACAACGATTCGGTTTTATACCATGTCAATCAGAAAATAATGATCACGATCATCAATATGTTCATGTTACTGGAACAGTATTCATTTTAGTACCATCGATGATGTTACCGCGACCAAGACAACGTAGTGGAAGAAATGTTGTTCGACGTAATACAGGACATAATCGTTATCCAGTTCATCCCGAGCAGCCAAGTCCACATGAAGCATACATTACGCGTCACGTTAGTGGTAAAAACAAAGATGATTACGATATGGACGAAAGATTAGGATTTTTATGGTCATGGAATCATATGCTGAATCGTAAATGGAAATCACTTTCATCATCTTCGGGCGATGAAACATTTCAAAAAAAAATTATTCAAGATTTTAAACATTTTTGCGCAAATGGTGACAATCGACTTTTTGAATATTGGGAATCTTGTTGGGAATCAAAAGGAAAAACGTTTATTAGAACCAACTTGTCACATATTGATTGATGAACCAACAAGAAAAGGAATCTAGTGATTATATCACGTATATATACGTACATATATATACATAGAAAAAAAAAATAGAATTTAATGATAAAGTATTCTTTATTTTTGCACAAACTGCGATTTCACTTTATGCCATAATAATTATATGTATGATTACTTGTTAGATAATAAAAATTGAAAAATATAACATATCAATGCAGTATAAGTTTAAATGTTGTGAGAATAAAAGCCAAATTGAATGAGTACAAAAAAAAATTATAAACAATACGTTTATATACTAGTACAATGTCGGATGCAATTACTAAATAGAGAAATAATTAATGATCCGTCAGTTTGAAATAATGAATATATATGTATATATATATATATATTCAATTTTATATTTTTTTTTAACTTCATGTTCATAAATTAAATTCCATGTTTTTGCGGTGGTGTAGCAAAATATTTTTTATTTTTTCGTAAAAATGAACGACTTGAGCCCAACGGAGTATTGAAAAATCCACGTGACGTTGTACGTTTCAATAAAGATTCCGTTGAAGGTGTATGTCGCAATTCTCCCACTTTTGGTGTTCCAATGTCATTAATAATCTCGGAATTAACAAAATTAGCCCAATAATCTGATGGAATTTTTAATAGGGATTCGACAATTGCAACTTGTGTTTTAGTTTCAGACAACATTGATGTTGCTGAAGGCTCTTGTGAACTGTAACCAACTAGTGTTGGTCCGAACACTTTAGCAAGATTACTTATTGGCATTTTACAATCAATACTGCTAGATACACGTTGTAAGTGTAATATTAAAAATGCCAATGTATCACGGTTTGGTTGGGGCAATTCTGAAATAGCTTGATAAAGTGCAGCATTTGCATCCTGTTTATCTAATATTGTTGTTGCACGAACAAAATCTGCCCATAAAGCAACAGTTATCAATGGCTCCCGCAATGTACGTAAAAAATCTTTGAGTGTTGAACAAATTGTTGGTATATCAATTTCTGATAGATTTGGAGCACCCTTGCCTTTCAAAAATTTTTCTTTTAAACATTTAACCTCAGATGTACCTCCATTCACACGATATAATCCTTGTTCACTCATACCCCGTAATTCTACTTCATTAATACAATGAACAACAAGCGATGGTACCATTGGTGGAATAATCGGTGTATAATCAGCAATTGTTCCTGATATACCACGAAGCACTGGTGTATTGCCTGCAGGTACACATGGTAATGGTAAAAAATCTTTACACTCAGTATGAGAAATTGCCCGACAATCTCGACATTTCAATGCTAATTTACCAAATCTTATTCTTTTACCACACGGTGAACATGTTTCGGGTTTGATTACTGACTTACTAACAAAATTATGACCCCTTATTGATTTCGTATTTAATGTATAACCACCAATATTAGGACTAGGCTTACATATTCCCTCAGAGTCAGATCCAGATGTTAAATTATCTGGTAATGGAGCTGAAGGTTTTGGTGCAATTATAATATCATCCGAATCAATTTGCTTCTCTTGTTCTGAATAGGTATTGTGATCATTACTCTTTTGCCGCTTACGTGAATTGCACAATCCTGATTGTGGATCATGATTTTCATCACCAGGTATTGCTTCAATAACTGATGACGCTGTTATTGTGCCCTCTTTTGGCATTACCACCGTCATTGTAGCAATCATTCTATCTGAATTATTCAGATCTGCGACTTTTTGCAGTGTGCTACGACGTTTTTTTGTTGAATATTCACCACTTGGTCTGTGTTCTTTCCACTCACGTTTTTTATGATTTTGATTTAATAATGCACTTGCATCTAAATCATCTTCAGACTTTGAAAAACAACTTAAATCACTCAATAATGATCCAGTCGCATCTAACTCTGTTATCGTATTTAGCCTGAAAAACGAGATTGTCATTAAATTTTTAATTCATTTAGGTATATTTATCAGTTTTTAAAAGTAAACATTTTGATTGGTACTTGTCGGCATTGAACTCTTTTATATGTGAACTGCTGTGTCGTCCATTCAGTGTTGTATTATTCAGAAATTGCAATTTTTCGCGTGTTTCGTCATTCAAATTTCGTCCCCCATCATTAAATAATAAATCACGAGCCAAAGCTATTTGCCTTTCCTAAGAGACAAAATGTGTTAATATTATTCATTAGGTCATCCAATTCCACAACTGTTTTAATCCACAAACGGCTAAAAATGAATTGGGACGATACGTTCTTTTTAATGACGTTTATCTATATCTAACACTCTATTTATCAAGATCTATTAGGTCTTATTAGGTAACTTATTTTTAATCGTTATAGTATATTATGCACGAGCCGTTGGCATGTGCAATCGCTCATTTTCACACTGTTGCACATACCATTTTTTTTTAACCGTGCTTTCAAAGCGAAGTTTTCAACACATGCTTTCAAGTTGTAAAAGGAAAAAATAATCAAAAATTTGTAGAGGCGTAATATAATAATACGATTCCAATAGTTTGAATCGTATTTGAACTAGCTGTACAATATACTATTATTTATTCGATTGGCAGACCAATGGAAACTAATTTCGTGGAAATTTTTTTTTTAATTTATGGGATGATATATTCTTACCAAAGAATTCCTTTGTTCTTCTGCATTTCGCCGTCGTCTTTTTTCTTCATCCAATAATCGACGTGCATGACTTAATTTTCTTTCAAGATCAGCTGATTCATAATGAGCCTTTTCTAATACACAATGGAGACGTTGACACTCTTGCACAGATGCCAACCATTTTTGCCTCATTTCTTCTTGGTTTAAGGCAAATTGCAAAAATTCTGAAAATGTATATTTTTGTTTATCATTTTGAATTAAATAAATAAAACTTCTGGCTTGATTAGGCATTTTCATATGAAACCGCGTATATTAATATAATGCACAGATTTTTTACAGAAACTAACCGTCTTCGCAGGATCCATGGATAAGCACATTTGTGCATCGCACAAGCTCGTCATGAGTTGCTATGATTGATAGTGATGTCGTCATGATTGTTTATATTCATTAATCCAATATTAGGAATTGCAAACAGATGTTGAGAATAAGCGACGAAAATCAATGAATTTTAATGAATATCGACAGACTCAACGAATTCAAACTATTTTCTCCTTATTGATATCATTTAATTATGTACTGTCGTAAGCCTTGTATTTTTTGTTTGTCCATTTATCCTATGATCATACAAAAAACATTTTTTGAGCATGAAAAAGTACTTCAAATAATTGATTTATTATGTATGTGATAACAGGCACTTCTCAATGCACAATGTACCCAAAAACTTCACAATAAAATCAAACGCAACATTCAAACTGATGTCTAATACATGATACATAAGTGTAAAATAAATAACCGTTATGTGAATTGTGAAATTAGCATAGTCGAGCGTGGCACTGCAGTTTATAGGTGCATCCTAGCAACATAGAGAAGTCTGAGTAAGTTCGCCACTTCGCCGGTCGCCCTATGGAGGGTAGAGCCATGGAGAATAGAGACAGGAGGCGCGACTGATATGGCCGGCAGGTCTTGAAAATAAGTCGAAATCATCCTTGGTGTAATAGTTCAAAAACCCGCTACTCGCGTCACTGGCAGCGGTCGTGCATCTGTTAAATTATAGCAAGAGGGGATAAGGGTGGAGCTGAGTCCCTCTAGAGGGACTCTAGGGCTACGTTCCACTAAGCGACCACAACGACCACGCTCACAATCGCACTTTTCCCCATTCCACTTGATTGCGAGGATTCCAATCATGAACCGAAGTGGAACGGAGTTTGGGTCGTTTCGAGCGTTCATCAAAAATTACAAATGGCGAGTTTGAAATAATAAAGCTAGAAGGTTAAGGGCCGGCAAAACTGACGATGGAATGTGAGAGTGCGTTTTGCGCCCTCGCGTTCCGCGGCAAGTTTGATAAGCTCTTCATCAATGCCACCATGTTTTTCCAGGGAGTTGCTGGCTGTAAATGATTGAGGTACCTTCAGGGCCCCAAAATTTTCTAAATTTTTTTTAGTTCCAAGAGAATCGAATTGAAGGGGGCGCTTTTTCAATGTTTTTCTACACCGCAATTTCTTTCACACAAATAATAGCCACACCAAAAGGGATCGTGCGTGAAACATAGAGGCAGCACTGCTGTCGAAATAAGCGCTCTCTAGTGTTCCTTTGCCGCACATATTGGGATCATAACATTCATTAAAAACAACATAAAATTTTATAAATAATGGAAAAAATAATAAAATACGGATTTCAACCGGTTGTCAATAATATTGTACGTGGCCAAAATGATGAAAAAGGGAAAAAGTTATTCAACTCTAATCACGTCTATGGTGTAGTTGAAAAAACAAATAATTTTGAAAGTGTCATAACCGCTAAAGTTGTGCCACAAACGAGTGTGTCAAATACATATGATGTGAAAGTTTTGGTACGTATAAAAATTAAATTAAAAACGCTTTATTACAATTTAATTAAAATTCGCAGAAATTTTGATGTGTGAATTGAAATATTAATAAAAATATTGTTTTTCAGCTTGGAAAAAATCGAAACATCAGTAATGCTGTATGTACCTGTAAAGCAGGTCTGGGAGGAAAATGCAAGCACATTAGTGCGTTGATTCATTATGTCAATTCGCCAGAAAGCTCATCTTCAAAAACGAGTCACTTGCAAGAATGGGGTAAGCCAACCCAACGACAACTCCTGGGGTACGATAAAGGTCAAAGAATGTCGAAGCTTTTTACCCCGCAGCCTTTGTGTCGAGAAGCATTAAAATTGGAACCTGTCAAGATTAGGACTGCGAACTTACCGGAGTCATTCGCTAACACACCTCTTGGAAAAATGTTAAATCTCGAAGAAAAGGAAAATGTCGTTGTTACACCAGCTGAATCACTGTTGAAAATGATTCAAATGAAGACGAAACAAACGCTTATGGAAAAAGCAGAGAAAGTTGTGAGTGATATATTTTTGCTACAATCTATGAATCAAATATACAGTGAAGAATCTATCATAGATTTAGATTTATATACGTTTTACAAACAGTATGTTTGTTGTGATTTTAAAGCTGCATTAAATTTGAGTGTTTCAACAATTGAACAGGCAAACTGTAGCGAGTGGTTTGAACAACGTACTCTACGGATAACTGCCAGCAATGCGTACAAACTGAAAGGTCATCGTTTCAACGTAGAAAAAGTAATGATAGATCTATTAAATCCAAAAATTACTCAAACTGCTGCGATGATATATGGGAAAAAAAATGAAGATGTAGCTTTAAAAGAGTATAAACAATTACTTGATCCAAAGTTGGAAGTTGTCAAAGTCGGTGTAATAATTAATCTGCAACAACCATGGTTGAGCTGTTCTCCAGATGCTATTTTAGTACATGGAAAAGAAGCTTGGAAAAAACGACTGGTTGAAATAAAATGTCCATACACCTGCCGGAAAATACCTGTTTGGGACAACGAGCTTGGAAAGCCGAACGTTCCATACTTGAAGAGAGATGAATATGGGTTACATTTAAATCCAAGTCATTCAATTTATATTCAAGTTCAGGTCCAAATATATGTGACCAATATAGCAATTTGTGATTTATATATTTATTCACCACAAGGTAGTGTGCTACTGAAAATCCTACGAGACAACCAGCTATTGGCTAAGTTAATTCCTAAACTGGAACAGTTTTATTTTAGCGAATATATCCAAAGATTATATGCCAAATTCTGTGCTAACTCTAAGTAAAACTATTGTTATTAGTAAAATCAACAAGTTCTTGTTTAAAATAATATTATATATTAATTAGAGAGACAACAATTTATCTGCGATGCAAAGTAACATAACTGTGATTTTAGAATCTAGTTATAATTTAAGAAAAGAAGAAATATACTTACTTAATTTATAATAAGTTATTGAAAAAAAACTGTAAAAATGTTAAATTTATTAAAAAATTTTATAATAACTGCGATAAAATTGAAATATTTATTATTAATCATACTATTACTTAACCTACACTTACATGATGTTTAGATAATTATAAAAAAAAAAAATAAACATTTAATTTTAATAACTTTTTACAATCGAAACACTCATATAAATATTATGTATTGACTTATTTGATACAATTCCCAATTCAATATGTTATTTACAATTTTCTCAAAAAATTTTACTTTAATATTTCTTTCTCTTTAAACAATGGCTTCTGAACATTAATTAAGGCGCAGATGACAAAAACTATCTCATCAATATGAGGAAATAACGAATTTGATACTTTAGATAGAATTTTGAAGTCCTTGATTCGTTGATTAACGCGTTCAATATGTATCCTTACAGAAGCGATGTTGTATGTTTCGTCTACTTCTTCCGGGGAAAATTGATCTTGGTGACCAAAAGGAGGCATCACAAAAACAGCATTTTTATTTTCTACTTGGGTTTTTATCTGTGGAAAGCCTTTATCAGCAAGAACTACATCACCAGGCTCAATTAAATCAATTAAACCACAATCATTCGTTATAAAGCAATCACCAGCACGGCCACCATAACATTTAGAAATAAAACTGATAAATCCACTTGGCGTACAACCCACCATAAACTTCGCTGTATGATGATGCTTATATTCTGAATACATTAATACCCTTTGATTTACTTCTGGTGGTATTTCGGTATTAACTTCCGTGCAATCAATTATGACACGAGTTTCTGGGTAATGTCGTTTGAAAGATTCGGGTGCAGATGCTTGGACAGTTGATTTAGAAGGCCAAAAAATAAAATTCTTCAGTAAAATATTCAATTGTTGTAAATGCTTTACAAATATCCTATGTGCTGAAGTTCGATGAATATTAAACAATACTGAAAGTGCCGTAAATGATAAACCAGTTTTCAATTTCATTAATGTAATTAATAAACTGGTATTTTTGTCAATTTTCGAGGCTTTACAGTCTGGAAGTAAAGTTAAGAGATATGAGAAAATTGTCAATGACACACCCGTTAAACTGCTCATAACTTCGTCAGTAGTAATTGAAGATAGTCCATGGAAGCCTTGACAAGATTTTGTGAGATCCACATTTATTGGATCACAACTTGAGTCTCGGATATCCTTTGAAATTGATATATTTGCTTCGCAATTCTTATCTTCTGTTTTCTTCTTTGGAATATTTATCTGTACTGCTGCAGTGCTTATACCGTCATGATAGTCCAGATTACAAAAAAAATATGTTAAATCTTCGTACGTTTCATCTACAACTGTCTCCGTTTGACAACTTATGCTTCGTTGTACAGGTTTAAGAATAACACTTTTAACACCAGCATCAGTCTGATTCTGTTCAATACTATTGACATGCACATTATCACCTTGCTCCATTATTACTGCATTAATTGAATTGGTGATATTTATCAAATTATCGGTTTCATCACTCACAAAAGATTTCTTAATATTCGCAACTTTTAATAATTCACGATTTTTGACTCGCTCGAAACGTCCCAAGGATTCTATATTTTTTTTAATATTTTCGCTTCCAGGAAAAATAGAAGGAACATAAGACGGATGTAACGGATGTTCTGATTTTTTATTGTTGATAAAATGAGAACTACATATTCTTGTATTTTTATTTGGTGCCCAGTCTTTTGGATTTTCTCTGAAAACAAAACAAATTAATAGGTTAAGTTGTTATTATTCAATAAATATCATAAATATTAAGAACTTGACTATCAAAACTATAGTTTTTTATATACCCGAGTTTGATCTGAACCTTTACTTTAATTTTGTAATAAATTTTTGATTAATATAGAACTTACATATAATTTTTTACTGCTTTTACCCACTGTTTACGTTTTGCTATTTTCCATGCGGCTCCAAACATGCTATCTGGGAATTTATAAAATTTCACTTTCACATCAACTCCACGTTTTTGACGTAATGTATTATTACACCCACGGATACAGCAATTCTTTCTTGAAGCTGACATAATTAAAATAATATCAATTAATTTTAATATTAATTATTAAAAAATAAATCATGTGTAAAAATTTAATAAACGATGCCAACTACTTGAGACGTTTACCACTAGTTGGCGTAAAGGTCTACATGCACGATCCCTAATAACAATTTCATAATTCTTTTATTCAAATTGAAGATAAAAATATTAATTATGGCGCTTGTTTTCCCGAATCGTGGTTAATTGGAAAATCCATATGGATAGCATATATATAAATTTTACACATATAAATGAATTCATCTCAGATAAATTTTATATTTTCAAATTCATTCCACATAAATTTGTTATAAAATGTATTCATACATACAACAAACTACAAAATCAGAAAATGTTTTCGAGCTAACGTTGAAAATTAACACACTAAACGGTAAAAGGCTGTAGATAACGTGGGTGATTACATCATAGCTTGAAAATAGAAAAATTTTACAAATTGTATCCAATTAGATCAATTTTGTGTATTTAAAATAATTATGAGATTTTCAATGCCCATATTTTTATATTTTTTCATTGAAGTGTAATGGTGAGAGCGATATTGCATCGGAGTTTGAAATTTGGGCCTTCGCGACAGTGATGTGATAGAGCATCCTTCACGCCTGCGCACTAGCAATATCTCTTTCGACGCTATACTAGTAGTTAGTCATTGCCCATACGTTTTCAGCGTAGAAAGGAAAACCTTGCTAGTGCGCAAGCGTCAAGGATGCCCAATTTGGGGCACGCTGATGGGCGGAGTCTTTGTTTCTATCTATTCTATTCCGATTCATTATAGTGATAAATTCAATGCTGAATAGACGCTACCGTGTCCAACCTCCAAAAAAATCAATTTTTCGAAAATTCTAGACCAGAAGGTCCCCTTAAGTGACAATTTGTAAATTTAATCAATAAACATATACATAAATTAATTTTTTACATTGTATTTTGGAGTGACTGTATTATATTGTGGGGTATTCAAATAATTGACATTTGACACAATCAAAATGTCTTTTAGAGACGCAGTTGTATATTCATTAGTGCGTTATAATAATACTTTAGAATCTACTTCATCTAGTTCAGATGAAGAGTAGAATGCAACTTTACATAATTATGATCGTAAAAAGCAAATCCTCAGATCACGAATTCTTGGGTACGATCATGTCATTACTGATCTTTATTCGGATGAAGAATGCAAAAGCCATTTCAGGTAAATATTTATTTCATATATTACACCTACAGATCTAATTAAGAACCTATATTATTATACTCTAAATTTACACTATTCTTTAACTTACTTAATTATATGATAGTAATTATTCCATTTATATATTTCTATAATAAGTTAGTGACTAGATTGAAAATGAACTACGAATTGTTATTTAATTGTTTTTTGGACTTTCGAGAAACACCTTCAGATATGTACATGAATTGATAGAAAAAGATTTAGTTCGACATGTTCCAGGATGCCCTACAATTCCTTCTCATCATCAATTGATGATAGCTGTTTGGAAAATGTCAACAATGGATTCTTATAGGTAACATTTTTTTAGAAATAAACTACTTTAGAGTGATGTATACGTAAGAATCTATAAATTTTTCCTTTTACCTCGTTATAGATCAGTTTGTGACAGATTTAACGTAGGACGAGCTACTGCCGTAAGAGCTGTACGTCGAGTTTGTCAGGCTTTATTTACAAGAGCCTCAAAATTTATTCTGTGGCCTACTGAAGATCGTGCTATTGAAGTGATACGTGGATTTGAAACGTATCACTTCAAAAGAACAGCTGGCTTTCCTAACACAATAGGGGCTATTGATGGGACTCATATTGGATTAAATGCTCCAAAAGAAAATCCTGTTGATTATATCAATCGGAAAGGATTTCATTCTATTCAGTTGCAGGTATGTAACGATGGTTATTTTTGTACACTACTAATTTTGGCAATAAAATTTTATTTACGTTTGATTGAAATTTTTTTACAGCTCGTATGTGATCACAAAACTATAATAACTCATTGTAATGTTGGACATCCTGGATCTGTTCATGATCAAAGAGTTTTTCGTTTATCAGAAGTTGCTGATTACATAAATGATGATGATAAATTTCCAGAAAACAGTCATATTCTAGGCGACGCTGCATATGAAATACATCAGCATCTACTAACTCATTATCGAGATAATGGACATTTGAGTGAAAAACAAAGAAAATATAATTATCTTCATTCAGCTGCACGAGTGACTGTTGAAAGATGCATTGGTTTATTGAAAGGACGAATGAGAAGTTTGTTACATTGTCTACCAATGACAAGGGTAGATTTAATGGCAGAGTATATTGTTGCATGCTGCGTAATCCATAATATCTGCATTTTACGAGAAGATGAATTAATTATTATCACTATACCTGAAAATAATCAAGAGAATTATGGAAATGATCTGCGTGAAGCAAGGCGAACTGCAGGAGTTGTTAAAAGAGATGTTGTTATGAATTCCTTGTAAAACTGATGAAAACTCGTCACAAATCCTGTAAGTAGCAATTAAAATAGTTTTCTAGGACCATAAATCATCAAAATCACATCAAAATTTGATCTTTGAAAATTGAAACGAATTAAACAATAATATCATGTATATTGAAAAATTTCTAATTTTACATAAAAATAACAATAATTGTAGGTATATATTATTGAATTGTCTTATAATATTTATTAAAACTCAAATTTCATTTTTTTATTAAACTTTATTAAATATATTATTAAAAGTAATTTTTTTTAAATAATACTAATATGAATAAATAAAGCATCTTCATATTGCATAAACAAATAATCTTTGAATAACAGCCAATAAACAAATTTAAGATTTCCAGTTATTTTTCTGCTGGCTTTTCCAATACTTTAAGAAATTTTGCGTTCATCTCCATCATCTCATGCCTTTTATTTTTATTTTCTTCGTGTTCGTCTTTTTTGAAGCAATGTTGCAATTGACGTCTTATTAGATTCTGCAATGAAATTCAATTCATACATTAATTTTGATACAAGTAAAATTATTTGACGTAATCAACTCACTTGTAGAACATCTGGAATCCGAGCCTACTGCACTGTCACTAGCTTCTGGTTTTTTTGTCGAAAGGCCAGTAGAAGACGCCACAGAAACTGGATCGCACCATACTTTTTGTCCGAAAATTTCATCCATTATCTAGCAAAAGTATACAATGAATTAGTATAATTATAAAAAATATGGTGCATTAATTAGAAAATTATTTATTTGTAAATGTAGAAAATGTTACTATATCTAAAAATTAAGCAGGAAGTAATTTCTACTTACTTCATAAGACTACCAAGTCTTTCTATTATTTCCTGATTGTTGATTGTAATCTTTCGTGGATTTGTAAGTTTTTTTAGGACTTCGTAGTTTCGAATTACATTGCGGTCCAGTTACGTCATATCCTTTTGTTTTTAACTCTTCGCTTATTTTGGACCATACTTTTTTTTGAGACATCTTGCCTTTCTAGAGGATTCCTTCCACAGATCTATATGTCTCTAATAATAACAGTACACAGGGTGAAGTTCACCTGTATAAAGAAACTCCACCTGTATAAAAAAAGCACATATATAATTAACATCCTCACATAATAAATATTAGAGCATGATTATGAAATTAATATTTTTAATATACCTTCAGCATTGCCTTCAGATTCTTGGATTTCAGTTGTCTCTTCATCAATGGGAGTAAAGAGAGTATCGTCACCATGTTCAACATAATATGCAGACGCTGAAGCTTGCAATTCTTGCTCTTGCTCTTGCTCCATAACCAATCTTAGAAGTTTGGTAGCAAAAAACATATCTACAAACAAACAAAGAAAATGATCTCAATCAAAATGAATATATAGTTTATTTATTAAGTGAGGTTATGTTATTAATAAACGGAGAAAAAAATATAAATGTAATAATTTTATTAAACTTATTCAACATAATTATATTTACCTGTCTTTGCACGTTCAGCATCAGCTGCAGAAACATAAACTTCCACAACAATATCTTTTTCCGAGTTGTACAATAAAATTTTCGTTGCCGCCATCTTTCAGTTTTTCGCACGTTTTTCGACAACTTAACCCAACAATTTCAAAAACCGCGCCGAAATTGTCACAACGTCCACCTCGACCTACCTTTTCAGATGGGTCGTTTTGAGCGTTGGGTGGCGAAAGTAATGACGTCATCCATGACGTATTCGCCACGACCGCGGCGCCCGCGGTCGCTATGTAGAACGGCTTGAGGGAAGTTTTGGACGTTTTGATCGATTAGTGGAACGCACCCTAAGCGATCACAACGTCCAAAATGTCCCTCAAGCCGTTCCACATGGCGACCGCAGTCGTGGCGAATATGTCATGGATGATGTCATTACCTTCGCCACCAAACGCTCACAATGACCCATCTGAAACGGTGGGTCGAGGTGGACGTTGTGACAATTTCGGCGCGGTTTTTGAAATTGCTGGGTCAAGTTATCGAAAAACTGAATCAAAATAGGAAAAACTTTTTGAAAAAAAAAGAAAAAAAAAAGGTGCCAAGTTCTTGAATATTCAATATGGGCTGATAATAAGCACTATCCAGTACACCCATATGCAAGGTTTCGTTGTTTTTTCATTAAAAGGTACATATCCGAGCAAGAAATTTGTCGTTGGGGTAAAACTAATCCTAGCAAACGTAATTACATAGAAAGTAAAAAAATCGCGAGTGCCGGACATATCGTGAAATGTGGGAAACTGAGCGAAACAATTAATAATAATGAGGTAAGGTTTGTTGCATTTTGTATGCAAACATCACATCCGAAGAATAAACCCTAAGAAATAAGTTGTTCAGTGTCATGCGATGGAAAAATATTATCAATGGTATGTACTTGCAAAGCCGGCCTTGAGGAAAAGTGCAAGCATATTTTTGGACCGCTTTTTTACGGCACATTGTAAATAATGTAATGATCATTCTGAAAGTAGTTGACATCTGTCATTTTTACATCTATGAATGTTAACTTGCTTGCAATTGATGTAAAATTGTAAAACACTTTCCCAGGATTGATTTAAATACACTGCCAATGTTGTCATGTACTGACGTAAAATGCAGCTGGAAAAAGATCATAAGAGACTACTGGAAACATACATACCACGACCATTAAAAGAGCATAGTTGTTTTTGTAAAAAAAAGGAAATGGAATATATGGCAACACCAGCACACAAATTGAAAATGCAGGACATTTTAAAAAACAAATGATATATTTTGCTCAAATTTAATAAATGTCATGACAATTTTATCTCTCAAACTCATACTCACTCTTAAATCATTCTTACTTATGTAAAATACCGATGTCAAATTCTCTATGCATGTCAAAATTTCAAAATTCTCAATACCAGTCATCGTGCTTAGTTGTGCATCGTTTTTCATAAAATCAGTAAATTTCATCACTAAGTCACCACTTTGCACTTGTACTCCAACGTCTCGTGAATCATTTTCAATCGTTGCTTGCATTTCGACGTCTTCAGTCATGGCAACTTTTGGAAGAATATTTGCAGCGTTACCTTCAATCACCATCTGCACCATTTCAACATGTTCTCCTGCTTCACTTGTTGACTGGATTTCTATCGGATCTGGAACGTTATTCTCATTACTCTGTTTGGTCTCCGCATTAATAGCTCCCATTTCCGTCCTGGCATGTCGTTTTTCATTTATTTCATTTCTCTCCTTATTAATGATAGGAAGATGTAACGATGGAATTGCATCACATTTTAGTTTTCTTCGCTGATTTCGAACACCTGAAATGCACAAACAAAATTTACATCCATAATTTTTGATAAACATTACACGAAAACATGCTTTCAAGTATAAGCATAATCTCATTCATATGTACCATTTCCACAATAGTCAGCTGCTGTGAAATGTCGTGAACACATTCTATCATTGGGGTTAGGATTCGGAATATTCATTACTGTTGTCCACTCAGAATACAAGTCAACATTTTCAACAACACCAAAGTAATTCGTCACATTCACTATTTGTATTTATCACTCGGAGGGAAGCGATGATAACTCAAATCGACATTTTCACTTGATTTATTGTTACAATTAGGAACTATGCAGTAGAATCTCATTTTTAGTCCAGTGCAATTAGGTATAAAAAATGAAAAATGACGGAACCCAATCACTATGAATGGATTTCAATAATTTTTTTTTTTTTTTGGAATCGTCATGCTGTGTACTAAAAAGTTTACCCATTAAAAATTTGTGAAATTTTGAAAATTCGCCAATTTCGAAAAAAAAATTACAATTTCTGAAAACTTCAATAAAAAGTATTATTCTCGGAAGTTTTTAATATTTCTTTTATGGAAATAATGACTGTTATAGTGTTCGAAGTTGTTTATAATAGATTTCTAAATGAAGAAAATTTATGAATAAATTCGAAAATGGCAGAATCTACGATGAGCGAAATAAATCATCGAAAAATGAAATGATACAATAATATATCGATTTATTATAAAAAATAATTTGTCATCAACACATGCTAAATAGTAATTAACATAAATTTTAATTACATAAACAAATGAATCAAAAAAATCAAATGAATTTTTATTTAAAAAATAATCGTGAAACTTATTAGTCCTCAGTGTTTTCGTTTTCAACGTCATTTGTGAATATTATTCTTGGAGCATTTAAGCAACTTACTCCTTGGCATCGTAAACATGCTGTAGAACAATTTAAACCACTTTTGCGACATCCGCAAGCGGAACCACATCCAGTTTTACATGAACAAAAAATCATTTTTAATAAATGTTCAGGAGCTGGTGGTCCGCGCATTGTAATTGGTACTAATGAACAATTTGTTTTTGTTCATTCCCATTCTTGTAGTATTTTATCGTGTCCCATCCATAACTGTACTTGTAAATATACCCTTTTTATGTGTTCTGAACAACCATCGAATGTAGATATCAATGATGCCAAGTTGACACAGGTATTTTTATTCGTAGCTTTAAGAAACGATTGGTATCGAAAAGTATTAATATCATTTTTATTTTTAGGAGCACCATATAGTGCTAAAATGCAAAGAATACCCGATTGTAAAATATTGGTGACTTCAGCATTTTTATCAGTAAAAATAATAGCAGCATCTTGTAGATCTGTACGATTTTCAAATAATTTAGCGAATTTATTTTTGCTTTTTTCGTAGAACGCTGAAGTTGTGTCACAGCCAGTCAAAGCATGTAAAAACAAAATATGTTTTTTACACATTGGTAATGTTGTATCTAAACTTTCATTAGAATAAATTTTTGCAGTTACCGATCCCTTTGCTGGCTTAAGAAAATATATTTCTCGACGAAGAGGTGTTAAAGCAGTTAATAAAACTAATACATCAATATCTTCAGAAACAACAACAACATTTTGTGATTCAATATTAATTGCTGTATGTATGATTAATGTATCAGCATCACCATCTGCTTGACACGAGAAAATATTGTTATCAGCTAGTTTCTTCCTTAACAATTTGAAGAGGAGATATGAATGATCGAGGACGTACTGCAGACATTATTGCACGAGCTATGGAGCTGCATTTAGCTTCATAAAAAATTGCATTCTCAGGTTTACTTTTTTTATCAGACATAATTATTTCTGAAAGAATAAATAGAAGTGTTGGCGGAATAGATGCATTGATATCTTCGAACATTTTATCACTTGGTGGATATTGATCATTGCGTACAACTACTGTTCGAATATGTCGTCTGATAATTTCGCCAGCCGCCTTCAAAATTCTATATTCTTCATCGGTTTCATTTTCTTCTCTCTGATTATACCATGCATTTGAGAGGATTTCATGGTGTTTTTTTCGAAAACAAATGATCATATTTGCACCAAATTTACTTGAGAAAATAATATCATCTTTGTACTGTGATATTAATCTTGCTTTAATAGTTTTTTCATCGGGTATGCATTCCAATGTTGGGATATTTTTCAACTCTTGCATTGAAAATTGACAGTCTTCATTCTCTTCTATATATTGGTATATTTGTTTCATTGCTGCATCTACTAATAATACTTGCGGATGAATTTTTTTCTTTTCTTCAGGTACCTTATGAACTGAATTCTTCAATGACAAATAGCAATCGCCATGATAACGTGCCTTCAATGCGACTAAATCTATTACACCAGATATTCTCTTGTGAATTTCGCGGCAATAGTCATCTCGTTCTACTTTTATCAGCTCCAAAATTGTGGATTTCATTTCTTTGTTATTAACTAAATGTATTTTTCGCCGTACATTTTTATTTCGTTTTTTTTCTTTCTCATCAATAGCTTCTTCTCCACAAATAAAACACAATGTTTCCCAATCGAAGCCACACAATGATGAACTTCGCAATCTTTTTTTTGGAGGAGAAAGATTCGTTTGTTTTTCTTGTTTTTTATAGGCTCTTATATATTTTTGATTAATATACTTCTGCCGACATGATTTATGTGCATATACAACTTCACGCGTATTTAAATATTCTAATAATCCATCGTTTCTTTCCCCGGAAGCTTGTTTCAAAGTTTCCAATCCTCTTTTTATTTCAACAATAGAACCTACGTCACTAATGCTTTGAGCTCCAAGTAATTGACAAATGAAACACAAATTTTCCTCAACATCTGATGGATCAACAACTTTACTGCAACTATTCATAATTGAAAATTATCTACAACAATAAATTTCAGAAAAATCGATAAACGGATCTCTGGCAATTAAAATGATGAAACAACTAAAAATTCATAAGTGCAATATTTTTACTTACAATATAATATTATCACTTCAGCAATAATTTCAACAATATAATGTTATCACTTCAGCAATAATTTCAAAAGTTGATGTTAGAAATATTCCAAATAACGTTGTCTGCATGGGCATGAACACGATACTGAACCGTTTTCGGAACAGAAAAACAGCTGCCGCGCGTGACCTCCGCTACACCTGCTTCCCCTCTGTACTACCTTTATATACCTGTACTGCTGTCCCTACAATGCCTATTTTTCAAGGTTGTTTGCTGTCTTTTTGTGTACTTTATATAAAAGTTAAAAATTCTTGACAATAAAAAAATATATAGCTTGACAAATATGCACTATACTAGAACTAGCGTTATTTTAATGGAAACATACTAAAAAAAAAAAAAAAAAATCATTAGCGCAAAGTTTCAATGGGTAAACTTTTTACTTTTTAGTATTAGAAACTCAAAAAATCCAGAATCATTCAAATCCATTCATAGTAATTGGGTTCCGAGGTATACACCTAACTGCACTGGACTATTTCTTCTCTCTCAATATCTCATATATTTCTCAACTGGCAACAACGCGCAGTAACGAAATATACACATATGCACATACACTGATACACATTGAAAGTGTCAAAACATAACATAGGCACTGTTGCCAAATTTATTTAGCAATTCAAATAGCGTCAAATCAATTGTTAATGTGGATTTACTGTTTTTTTAAAGTAAATACCTTAAAATAAATTGGTACATGTAAAAAATAATTATAAATCATTGTAAAATTATTAATGTATTTTACAAATTGTTTCAAGCCTTGAATAAATTTTATAAAAAGTTAGTACTCATTTGACTCTAATGTTGCGAATTAACGTCCTTGAACAAACAGTTTCACATTGTAGTTATAAAAAAAGGATATAAAACACATATTAGAAAATTGAATGAAAGTACATCCACTTTTGTAGACGAATTCAATGTTAACATAATTTTTCAATCGCAAAACACAGCATATAGAATTTTGAATTTATAAAAGTAATATATTTATCTAAAAATTATCTCTTTTTGGTTTGCATCTTTGGAAAAAAATCCATGATTATGAAATATCATTGGTTTATCTCATTGCAACGTTGCCAAACTTATTGAAAGGACAAAGCTATAAGTCATAACAGTTTTTCTTTTGACTAACTCGAGGTAGTTCACAAGCTACAGTCGATTCCAAAAATTAGTCGAAACTACCATTGGCAAAACAAATTTTAATCAAATAAGAAAGGAATTAAACATTGGAAATATCTTACCGATATTATTTAATTATCATTATGTCTATGATAATCGTGAAAAAATTAAAAATGATAAATGCTTATTTCGGAGGTACTGATAAACTTTTGTTCGAGTACAGTCGTTTTGTCCACTTATTACATAAACTAAGCTTATATAAATACGTAAATACAAGTATATACTCATAATGTTGAAATCGTGGCAACATCGCATTTTCATATTCCGGTAGATCCCAATGTGTTATATAGTTTCATGTGAGAGTCAAATCGTTTATTATAATCTGAAAATTGGGTAAACAAAAGTTCAATTGTACGCAGGAAACAGTAAATTTATTCTTTTTTAATGGAGATAGTCAAGTGCAAAGGCAAATTTATTAAAAAAAAAGTCTTGGACAAACGTCCAAATTTTTTTTATTTCATCATTATTATAATACTACAACATAACTTTGACTACTGTGATAAACGTTTTTTAAAAATATATTGATTATTATATTTTTCTGCACTAATAATTGTGAATATTTTAAAAACACTATTCTAATATCAACTTCAATCTAATGATACTGGCGTTTTGATTCATACATAACGATCTTGATATTCATCATTTTTGACTATTCGTGCCTTTGTCACTGTTGTCACATCGTTCACTCATAATAATGTTTTCATTAAAAACTAAGCAACTTTTCGTGAAAAATTGATATTTGCCGGGCTATATCTCTGTTACTATGCGGTAATTATGTTTTTTATAATTTTTTTGCGAATTCACGCCTCATTACTCTGTACATCAGTGATTTTTTATTCATTTGGTAAATATGGATTTAATGCTATTGGGAAAAATGACTACATTTGCTCTGATTTTTAGAGGTTAAACGTGTTTAATGTACGAACTACAAATGTATTTATTTCTGATAATTTACGGTTGGTCTTTCAAATATTTATTATACCATTACATATCGTTATCATAAATATAATATCCAATTTTTGAGTCATTCCTAAATTTGTCATATTCCTTGTGAACTACCTTAGCGTGTCTGGCAGGTTTTACACCATGGCAATGAACTAGCTTTTTGGCATTATTAATAAAAAACTATACTTGACACGCTATGAAATTTCAGCGTGTCAAAAATATTTTTTTTAATTCAAATAAAAATCATTGAGGTGGTCTGGTTTCGTGTCACCCTACTCAAATGATCTGCCGATTATATATTATGCTCAAAGATATCGTCAAGAAGGGGCAGCTGCTCCCCTCAGAGATACAAAAAAATATATTTGTTTATTGACTTTCCCCATCCTTCTGTATTTATATCAACTTGTCCTCCCTGGGGCCATCAGCTGGCGAGGCCCTTGGTTACGATTATTATTGATAATAAACTATAATTTGTATTATTTCATGCTGGCTCTATTATATTTTTCAACACATATATTTTATCTTACTTTTACGTTGCGCAATATTGGGAAAGTTATTGCAGTATTACCGTCTTTTATTATGTCTGAGCATCACGATTGAATTTTCACAAAGACAATAATCAGACTATTAATCATTTTGCATAAAGAAATCATTATGAATAAATTCAATGAAAATTTGTTTTTTTTCTCCTCGTATTATTGCATGATTGAGAGTAAATCCAAAATTCACATTTTACCTTTGAAATATTAAATCTAATATTGTTAATATTACTGATAATTTGTTTCTTTTTGCGTCGTCTCATTTTTCACTGATTCTTGGAATTGTTGTCTTGCCTCCCTGTTCGACTTCAACAATTCAACAAATTCTGCATGGATTATATCATTTTTCATTTCTAAAGTGTCCAAAATGGAGTTTATTTGATCTAGTTGTGCATTCAAAGTTGCAAACTCTGTAAATTATGTTTGTAAATTAAATTTGGAATTGTTACATCTATCATCATTAAATCTAAATCACCGTAGAAAAAATTCTGAATATTCAAACAACGTTAACCTTCGTCTTTGAAATGTTGAATATCCTCCTCTAATCTTGAATTACTATCATTATTTTGCACGTCACTATCATGAGATTCAATAGTTTTCACAACCGTATTTTGACCTGCCATAACAACTCTCAATAAGTTAACTGATGCACGGATGCACCCAGTGACTAGTCACTACTCAGTACTCACTGGGTCCCACTGTCCCAGTCAGAGCAATAATGTAAGGCCGGGTACACACTAGGCGAACGAACAGTGACGAAAGAATTCTTTCAGCTACTTTCGGCTAGTGTGGACGTCCTAACAAATATCGACGAACATTTTTGTTCGCTCGCCAGGCGGTACATCAAAAGAAAATTCGGCCGAATTCGTTCGGTCTATTTTCTAGTGTGGACGGGTTTACTGCGCAGTACAAATCTACGTCATTTGTAAATACATTAACTGATTATTTTCATTTATGATTTGAATTATGGACTTGAGCCATTCTATTTATTTAAATTATATCGATTCACATCGAGAATATGGATGGAATATGGATGTTACACAATTTTCTACAACGCACCCGCAACTTCGGTGAAAATAGACGAACGTTGACGAAAGAATTCTTTCGCATTCGTTCGTCCAATGTGGACGGCGAAGTAAATTTCACATCGAACGCCAAATATTTTCGGACGAATTTATCCGAACAAATTCTTTCGCCTTCGTTCGCCTAATGTGTACCCGGCCTAATATAATAGAGCATCCATCATCCATGACGCCTGTGCAGTTGCGCACTAGCAATGTTTCCCTTTCCATATGGAGGGTAGAGGTAAGGAGAACTGTCTCATATGGGAGGAAAGCTGAAAAAGTGTCCAGCTACAAGCAGTAAATAATAGTCCAAAAACCCTCCAAAATGGCGCTTGCGTAGGCAAATGGTGTGGTATGAATGTAGCAGTTGTTAATGGAGGTTCCGTGCCTCTGTTACGTCCTGGAACATGCGAACTATGGAGAGAGGCTTACCGTGATGTTGATTTCTCTTTTGTAGTTGCCGCCTCTGCTCCTAGATTGGTTGAGGGCCAATCACTACGTTGTTCGGAAGTATTTTAGTCAACCCATGGAGAATAGAGACAGGAGCCGACACTTGGGAAATGTGACAATAGTATGAAAGAAACGCCGTGAGTTACTTCCACATTCGACTACTCGTGTCGCTGTTCGCAATCAAATCCGGAAATTTTGTTGGAGAAAGGGAATGAAACTCCACCTCTATAGGTGGTAGAGAGGGAATTTTTCCTGCTTTACTTCGTCGCAGTTATTTACTGTCAGTAGCGACAATATAGTCGACTTAAAGGATGGACTGTATTTCTTCTCCTACTAAATATATATTTTTAAAGTGTTATTATATATCGAGAGTAGCCTTAATTAAATTTAATAACTCAATTAAAAAATCGATTCAAGGTAAATATTCAACGTATCTCATTACTTTTCTTTTCAGTTATTGATATCAAATCTAATTGAATATTAAATTTTTTCTCCAGATTGTAAAAGATATTTATAATGGAGTCACTCCAAGTCATCGAACGTTCTTTATGGGAATTGAAATTAGAACCAAAAACATATACGTTTGCACAATTGTTAAGAGATATAGATGCACTTGTAATGCCGCAAAATTGGGTATATATGAAGTATAAAAATGAATTCATAATGTTTGTAGAGTTTGCTCCACCCAACCATTTCGAGGGAAAGAAAATTGTTGTGATGAATTCCATGGACGTTAAATTTTTTAATGAAGGCAAACCAGTGCCATGGATTTCATGTGAAGGAGTAGAATCGAAGCATCAACTCGAACATATTTTGGATGTATATGATTCAATATTATCTTTGGAATAAATCACTATACTGCATGAATTTTAAATTGTATATATAACAAATCAATGGTACATCCGTAATTTATGTCAGACTGAATTTTCTAAATTATGTTGAATATGAACGTCTATTTTGATGGAAATTTGATGAAGAAATTTTATCTGAATTAACATACTTTCATAATTTAAATAATGTTTGATAATATATTATGTCAATTTTCAATGAATTTTTGTATTAGTGACTATACGATGTTGTAAATCATGTCGGGAATCATAATTTTTTTTTTAAATATAATGATACTTATAATCGGTTTTTTTCCATAGTTCATTATAGTACAAAAGACAATTCAGATTGGATGATCCCACTTGTTTCGTTAAGTTACATGAATCCTATATGTGTTCATTAAGTTTATATGAAACGTAAATATTTAAAAGAAATAAATTATTTGTGAAACTTTTTTTATTTGGTATTCAATGTTTCATTTCTATACGAAAAAAATAATTTAGTAACAATTTAAGCCCTGGAAATCGGAGTATTCAACGAAATCTCCAATCAATAAATGGAATCAGAATTATTTTAAGTAGTTTTTGCAGCACATCTTTTTTAAATCATTTTTTAGTAATATTGATCTGTATATAATAAGTACATGTATATATAACTATACACAGTTCATAAAAATAAAGTTGTTCAAACAATAATTCTCTACTCATTTTTATTTTTATGTAATTTTACTAATACGAATTGTCGAAATTATTAAGTTTCATATAATAAAAAAACATTTTTATCAAATAATCTGCTATATGAAAAATAATGTTATTTGATATGATGTATATGAAAATTATTATCAATAATTAACGAAGAGTATCAGAAATGTACCACATTCCAATATATTTTTTTTTCTTTTGAGATATAAAAAATATGCATACAAATCCTCAACAGCTGTGCATAATGTGAAAGAATGAACAACAATATATGCATATTTAATATTACAGATGTAATACAATTCGATTTTTCGGAAATGAATGACTTTCAATGTTATCGTCAATGATAATTATAATATCGATATAATGATGCTCTAGAAATTTAAAACTTTCTAATGAAAATGTCTAAAATTCTCATCTCACCGAAAATTGCGTTCAATGGATTCAACAATTCAATAATGATTTAATAATTATATAGAGAACTATAATATAAATATAATACAAATAATAAGTTTCAAAATTTGTTCATTTTGGCAAATCGAAAATAATGCAAAACTTCAAATGTAAATGTTTTTTTGTATTTTTCTCATTAACGATAATATTCTCATCAATAATATATAAGCGATCAGGAAAAAATTTTAGAATATGCAAAATTTTCTATAAGAGTTGTAATTAATTCTTATACTTTTTTTTTACGGATTTCTATAACTCCCATAGTTGGAACAGTGATCGTATATATTCTATACATAAAATACATCTATATATATATGCACACTTTTCCACACCACCTATGAGGTAGTGTACTTGGCGCATTTTTTTTAACGTGGTTTCCCCAGTAGGTATACTCCACGATGTAATATGTCTTTTCTGTTTCTTTCCTCTTGTGCGTGTATTTTTACCGTATATCTTTAAAAAAAATAAATAAATAAAATAGATTAATATTTGACTTTTCATTAATACCATAAAGATTCTCATATCTATCATTGCATTTGATTCAATTTTGCAATAAGACTTACGTTGACAATTGATGTATATTCTGCAGAGCTATATTACAATTTCGCCGTTTTGCGAGCCTGTTTAGTTTTCTCGTGCAAAACTTTATTCATATGTTGATTTGTTGATTTTGCCAGCATATGGCCACGCATTATCAAGTAAAATTTTATAATTCGCTTGCTAAGGGTCTTCCAATGCTCGGAGCATCCCACCATATGACAGGATACGAAATCATCTTCCATAGCATAGCATATTTTAAAAAATGTATCTAGCTGTAGATGATCTTTCGTAACCACTTTCATAACCAGGTACTGGAAATATATATGCACTCACAAGTACGCATCTGCACCTTTTACAAAACTGGATATTGTACGATATTTTGATTTACAATGAGATACAACATATTTGCAGCGTGACATTCAATAATTCAGTGAAATAGGTAGTAAATAATATTGAAAAAAATTAAAGATGGTAAAAAGTCATTTATTCCAAATACAAATTGTCATCACCAGACGACTATACATTTATAATTGTTGAATGTGAAATAATTTACACGAATATAAAAACACTTGTACATCATGAAATAAAATACTTCAATAAAGTCATTTGGGGTTCTCATCATATATTAGTTATTCATTTGTTTAACTGTCATTAACGGAAATGAATTTTCAGCGATTACGTAGATTGAAGATGCTCGAGAAAAATAATTATTACACGATCGGATATGCTAATATCATGAGCGCTGGGAGGATTATTCTCGGGTGGGAGGGGGGGGGGGGCGTGCATCTAACAAGGAGATGGCACGTGGTGGGAAATTCATTTGGGGACTGGAGTCGGGGTAAATGTAGTAGTCCCTTAGGGTGTTGCAACCCTAAAATATTTCCATCGAATGACCAGTGAATTCCACGAAAAATGCGTTTGAAATTTTCAGCTCAGCTTATATACTAGTGAGTTATATTAGACAGCCGTTGGCGTGGTAGCTTAGTCGTTTACGTACTTTCTTACTACGTGAACGATGTGGGTTCGAGTCTCGTATCCCTCAGTCTTTTTTTTATTTTTCATTTTATTAATTTTTTTTTCAATTTAATGAATTTATCCAAAATAAGAATTATTAAATAGTAAGCTAAGCTGAAAATTTCAAACGCATTTTTCTCGGAACTCACTGGCCATTCAATGGAAATATTTTAGGGTTGGAACACACTAAGGGACTACTACATTTATCCCGACTCCCGTCCCCAAATGAAATTACCTCCACGTGCCGTCTCCTTGTGAGACGGACGACTTCAAACTCGGCGTAGAATATCACTCAACCTCGGCATATGCCTCAGGTATATAAAATAAAAATAGTCAAACTGAAGAGTTTAGAAATAGTGGCATTAAAGTCGATCTGTACATCTTCATCTTTCATCGCATTCATTGTAAGATTTATGGTATATTTTTTTTCCAAGTGTCTTGTTTCGGACGTAATCTTAAAATTTTCACGTTTCAAGGGCTCTCTTCGTTAGTAATTAGACCGTAAGAATTATAAGAAATTAAATTTTCGAATTTCGGGCATTGCTTATCACACCAGTTGTGACGACCTAGGTCGCACACGAACAGTAAAATCCCCATGGCTAGTTGGTGCCCGTGAAATAATGCACGGGTACCGGCGACGCTACTGGGGAATACTCCATTTATTTTTATATTTATAAGAAGAAAAAAAAATATATATACGGGCCGGGATCGAACCCGCGCCCGTAGCAATCCGAACGACCGTCCGACCGAGTGGGGGAACCGGAGAGTCCCACTACCACGCCAGTACCGAGAATCTCCCACTGCACGCCGCAAGGCAGTGGGAGATGCGCAGTCCGCTGTTGCGCAACGAACGCCGCGGAGTGGGAGAGGCCCGCCGCGACTACATAAGCCACCGCACGAGCTCGAAGAGCTCAGTCTTCACCGGTTGCTCAGTACGAGCAACACCAGTCCAGTGACCAGTCTCCAGTGACCAGTATCCAGTATCCAGAAGCAATCAACGTGGGAAAATAGTTCTTCTCAGAACTCTAGAACCAATAGCTCTTTTGAGAGCTGAATTTCATCGCTTACGCCGAACAGCTCTTCTCAGAGCTCAACACCAACAGTTCTTTTGAGAGCTATAGTTTCATCAGTTTCACTGTGAGGACGCAGTATTCTCACATTATCCCGTACCTTCCCGTATCCGCCACGTGTTCGCTGACCGCAGTAGACGGCAGCACGTGTACCTGTACGACTCTGACAGCTGGCACTAAGCTGAGGAGACGATCCTGCTTCCTACCGAGACACCTTTCGCTCGCAGTAGGCGAAGGTATCATACCGTCCTTATCCAGGGTGCCGTCAGCTGGCCCTAAGCTGAAGCACTTTTGCCCGTCCTAGTATTCCTGCCCGTGGCACCGACAGCTGGCTCTAAGCTGAGGTGTCCTTGATCTCTCTCCCGCGGACCGTATCGTCGAAATATTGTACGCGCATCGGGTTACGGTAGAAATATTGTACTAGTTTTAAGGGGGCATTTCGTGTCAAAAATCCGGCTACGAAGCAAGAAAGTATTGTACGACGAGGAAACAACGAAATAATTGTACGACACGGGATTGCAATATTTGTAAGAGTATAAATAAAAGTATTCTGCCAAAATATACTGGTAGAATTCGAAACGAATCCAGTAAATTTGTCAACGTTTCTTTCACCCTCACCCAGTCACGAACCTTGGAATTCGGCTGAGTCTAACGGCATTATCACCGAGGGTATCTGTCAGCCGACAGTCAGACGGAAGAACGTTACACAGTAGAACAGGTCAAAGTATAGGTACATAGTAATAATATACATTATATTAAACATAGTAATATAAACTTATTAACTATCAATTCATTTTTCATTTATTATAAATTAAATTAAATTTGTTTATTGTTTTCGAATTATTTTAATTTGACGCATTTATAATTACGAGTACATGATATTACTGCAAGCCTTTTGGGTATGTAACAGCGGCTACTGCTATATTATTAGCCGTGAATTTATGTATAAAATATGTCTTCAATGAAAATTGATTATTTGTTTAATAAACTGCAAATAATTTCATGTTAAATTTACCAATTAATTTAATAATTATTATTAAAATAATAAATAACCACAATGTATGTTGAAATAAATTAGCCTAACTTAACGTAAAAATAATGGGGCATTTAAAATTGCATCCCAGATTGAGTAGGTCAAAATTTCGACAAATAATCCCGAAGAATAATTTCAATTACTTGTATAACTTTCTAATAATAATATTAATACTTGAATTGAACTGATAGTTAATTTTTTTGAAAAAATTTGTTGTAATCTATTATAAATTTACTTATAAAAATAATTGGAAATAATTATTTTAAGAACTCATTGTACGTCTAATTACTCTTTAAAAGCATATCTAATGTGAGTGATGAACTAATGATTGAATATAACTAAAATGAAACTTATGTGTCAATAAATCTTCTTAAATGATCTTACAGTTGAAAAAATTTTTTAAAATTATAACCTCGTATCTACATAAAAGTTACTAGAATTGTTATAGCAAAAACTCGTATCTATACATAAAATCATCATCAGCTCTTGATTGCCAATGTCGATCATGAAATTTTCGTTTATCTTCATAAATTGACAAGAAAATAGCGTCTGAATTCGATATTTTTAATTAATATTTATGTATTTTCGATATTAAAAACAGTTTTTATTGATTCCTGAAAAATTATGAGATATACCCAGAAAGGGGACGATTTGTTATATTCAACTTTAATAGATTTTGCTGACAAGATACACTCTCGATTTTATTTCATTTATAGAAAAGGATTCCTTCTAAAGTCTAAAGTCAAAAATTTGTACCGATATTGACTATATAATTGTTATTTTGTATACCTGAGGCATGTCTCGAGTTTGCAATACCCCTCTTGGACTGTGTTAGGAAAAAAATTTCATTTCTCAATTTTTCTCTGGGCATCCTTGTTTTTATAATGAAGGAGCGCAAGTGCACTTTCTTCCCGGTATTCATAGATCATATATTGATGATATGTATACATGATTATCTCCTTCTGAAAAGGAACATCAAATTCACATATATAAGATTCTCATAAAGTATAGCATAATTCGTACTACGAGTATATTGCATCTTTGAAAAGCTCATAAATAAATTTCTCGAAAATCGTATTCATTCATTTAATGGATTTTCAGGAAAAGCAGATAGAGTACCGAATAAATTGTGATACTTTTTATCAATAAGATATCAAATGGAAAATTGAAGTATACATAAATATGGATAAGCCATATAATTTCAAGGAGAATTAATATTTAAAGTTATAATATTTTTCTCAGCGCCTGTATACGATAATAATATTCTAGGGAAATAATTTATCATCATGTATATTATTATTCATTTGTTCATTTGCGGATTAAACATACATCTGAAAAATATATACAAATTTCAGAAAACATGATGTAATAACATGCCTAAATTATAATAAATATGTTAAATTTATACGCATCAAATATGTGGGGGCGCCACAGTACGTAGACAACTCGCCACGAAATTTTCAAAATTACTTTTCCCGGCTATGGTCATGTGATTTGTTTAGATCCGCCCTTATCCCCTCTCACTATGATTTAAAGCGGTGGGACTGCCGCCAGAGACGTGAGTAGCAGATTTCCGAACTCGTTCGGGACGCGTAATCAGCACCAAGTTTCCGATAGCTCAAGCCATATGAGTGTCGGCTCCTGTCTCTATTCTCCATGAGTCAACCTTACTATGTTGATTGTTTGTTTTGTTACTTTGTAGGAATTTTATTGTTCTTCGGAAAAGTAGATTCTTTTCAGAAACTAGTGGAATTGTGAAGATGGTCGTTAGCGGGTTGAAAATGAATGTTTTACGTGACACAGATTTGAACTTAACATTATTATTTATTCACTTAATTACACAAGAATGAGACTTTAATTAACGTCAAGTCACTCAACATTTAACTAATTAAAAATAATTCTATTTTTATCTATTTGATAATGTTTATAATACTAGAACTTATCTAATGAGAACTCCGATCGATTAATTTATTGTTTGTTTATTATCTTCAATTCATTTTATTTTAAGCGAAACGAATCGCGCACAATGTCACTCTCGGGTTTTTATTACTGAGCGAGAACTTTAACTTCGCTGGATTTTATTTAGCCCCGGAAACGTGATATGCCGTTTGTACTTGAATAGTAAAATTTATTGATTTTATAGATCAACTGCGAATTATTTATTTCGATATTTCTTATAGAACTTACACTTCGAGTAATCTCGGATAGCTAATCGATCTGATGATTAGCGGAGAACTTTTCTTTTCGTTGATCGTCGGAGAACGAATCGATTTGATGTCTGACGGAGAACTGCTTTTTCTATTTGAATATATCTATTAGATGATGAATTTTAGATGGAAGGAGAAATCAAAGTTTCTCACGGTCCAACTAACTTTATCATTAGTTGGTTTTATTTGATTAGTTCCCTTTCCTGCTTTATTTTCATTCCATTCGATTCTATTGGTTTTTAAGATAAAATGGAAGGGATTTTATTTGATATCAGTAATTCTATAAGTGTTATGTTTATTTCATATATATTTATCATAGTTATATATTTCTAATTTTTATTCGTGTATGTCCTTCATATTTCATCGGGTACTTTAATTGAGGTATATTATTTCTTATTTATTTCCCGAATGGTACCCTTAGTTTTATTGCTTTTCTTGGTATTTGATGCCAAGTGTAATTCTTATGGGTATAGTGTTCTGTTTAACTTATAGATTTCGTTTCTGTATTGAGATATATATAAAAAGATATTTATTTAAAATGTTTGACATTCATGTTCAGCGCATGTGCATTATTTAGAGTTTATAAAAGTGCGTTTTTAGTTTAATGTTTATTCCTGTTATTTTTAAGAGCGATAGTGTTTGAATATTTATTCATATTATATTTTGTTTGAGCTCTGATTTCAAGTGAGAGTCTGTTAGTTTTTCTCGATATTTCCTGGTATTTATTTTATACTGCTTTTATTCATTATAGCGTTTGGTATTTGTCAGTTCTAGTTTTTAGTTGGGTAATTGAATTATTTTATTTTTCATATGTTAATTGCAATGTTCATTAACCTTTTAAGGACGGGGATTTTTACGTTGAAATTCGACTTTTTTTTTTACACAATATTTGTGCATAAAATGAAAGAATATGTCATGTGGAGTGCCTGACAAAAATGGTGGTCGATATATCGACCAGTCCCGTCCGGAACGTAAAGTCCAATGTTAAAAATTTCATTTGGCGAGTTAAGAGTGCTTTTCTACGTATTTGGATGCGCTGAATACGAAAAAAGTCATGAAAAATGTTTAGGAGACATTCTCGACCTTGAAAACTGCATTTCAAGGTCAAATTCGAAGTTGAATGTAAAAATTGTGATTTGGCGAGTTAGGAGTGCTTTTAGACGTATTTGGATGCGCTGAATACTATTTCAAGGTCAAATATGCTTTTTAAAATGATAACACTATGTTTCCTGTATTCGACATATAATATTACCCCCGAAACAATTCGAAAATAATATGATACCGAAGTGGTCGATATATCGACCAGTCCCGTCCTTAAAAGGTTAAATGTTCATAACTATGTATAGATATTTAATTATCAATTTGAGTTCAATTGTCTAATTATTTGATAGGATTCTGTAATATCGATCGTAGTTCTCGTTTATCTTACTTATATATAAGTTGTTAGGTCCCAAGTGACCTTTACCCTCAATTCTGACGTCACGCGCCTGCGCTTTGTCCCAGCGCGCTTATTTCAAATAAATAATCTTGCGTCTCGAAACATGTTCTTATTTTAGTAATTAATCGATTCATTTAATTGTATTGAATATTCTTTATATAATATAATATTTCATTTACTTTATGTAATAGTAGCTTTTACCTTAGAAATATCTATTTTTAACTAAGATAAATACCAACATCACATGAGAACTTCCCATCAAAATCGCTTCTCGATGAAACAGAAGAAATTAAAATCACAAATTACTTTCTCACACTAAAATGCTTATTTCACACTACGTATAAAATTTGAAACTTAACCAAAACTTTTATTAATTCGACTCCGAGATTTTTCCAAGAAACATTGTTAACTAGAATCAGTAAATTGTGAAGTATCCCTACCTATTGAACTGTTCGACCAATAAGAGTCACCCTTTCGACACTTCCAACAAATTATTAAATTGTTAACGTAAATTCAACCAATAGAAAATAACGTTTCAAACTGCTGACAGAATTATTCAAAGCTAAGTAAAAACTTGTCTATAAAAACTGAAAAACAACGAATCTCATCAGTTCTCAATCAACACCACCGATACGACTAAGTCAGTTACTCGATCTACAACAGCTCTCAAACTACGACGACATTAAGTGATATATCAGTTCACGAATACCAAGTGTGACTTAAGAGTATTTTCTAATCAAGTTCACGAATACAGTCATTCATAATTTATGTCAGTTTTAATTCATAAATCTCGAAGTCCAGTAATCCAAGCTTTGTGTCCATTGTTCTTGTAAAGGCAATTCAAGTTTAAGTCAATAACGGTTTCGGAACAATCATAATTCGTTTTCAATTATAATTATAGTCGTATCGAGAACTCAGTTCATATTTAATAATCATAATTTAAGTGCATCAAAGACAATCATAATCATTACGCAATATTGTAATTCACCAGTTTATGTGTTTAATCAATAAATCAATCAATAATTAGTGTTTCGAATAAAAAATATAACCATTTCTAATTCATTTCATAACATCCTTACGCTTCAGCTACGCATAGTAGTGGCGGGCAACGATCCTCTACCAAAATAAAATATTAATATTTCTGTTTTAACCACGTCCAACAACAACACCTACGACGTAACAAGGTATATACGTTATTTTTACCTTCACTTAAAGTATAGTTTCTTTTAGTCTACTTATTATCTATGCTTAAACATATATCTCTATACTGGGGATATATCATCACCATGCTATTCCACAGCAGGTGAAGAAACTTAGCCCCCCAAAAAATTTTTGAAGTGAAAACTTCTTTAGCGGCGTTGTGCACTTTTTTTTTAGATGGGTAGAAAATGTTGCACTCGCGTCAGGGTCACGTGATGCTGATCGAAAATTCGTAAGATGTAGGGAGGGTAGACTGCCGGCGTAGGACAGGAACCCCTTCTCTTTCTGCAGCGCGCCGAAAATGTATGCCTGCTGGCTGTTTCGTTTAAGCGGCACGGGGCGCTTGTTGAGTGTGCGTGTGTGTTTGTACTACAGGCTGCTACGTGCATGCACGGCAGTGATGTGGTGGGAGCATCTAGTGCGTGGCGCCTGCGCACTAGAAATTTATCGCTCACCATGCTGAATGTGATGGTTACTGTTGAATGCTGATCAGCTGATGGCTCGACCGTCTGTATAGTTGTAAAATTCTCATATATAAAGTGTTTAAAATATGGAACACATAAATGATAGTACTTCTATACTGATAAATAAAGCAATTCGTCCGAAATTATTCCCTAACCATTCCAAAATATTAAAAAATGTACAACGTTAATGTTCAAGTTTTCACTTCTGCCGGCACTCCCGGAGTGCCACAGATCATTTGTTTTTTTTTTCTTATTACCTGTCACAAAATTTTTAAATTTGTCGATTCAAATTTCTCGTAATCATTAGCCACATGCTCTTTATCGGAAAACTTTTTTTTATTCAATTTTATCTTTCATTTGAGACGTAAGATAAAATTGTGAAAGTCGATTTACTACAGCTTAGCCTCAAAGCGGTCTTTTCGAAAATTACAGTGATGAATATAGTGATTACAGTGAGTGCATGTTCGTTATTTATGCTTTTAATTATTTTTACAATTTATTATGTATAGAAAGCACAGAATAGATTTCTATCCCTTTATTGATATCAATATTTATTATTTATAAATTAAAAATAATTATTGATTTATGTACCTATAATTTTACTCATATATCTAAATAAATAAACGTTCATATTAAAAAAATATACATGTTTGTTTGCGTTCGTATATATCTATACTTCCTATCCTTGTATATGTTCATAGACAAATAACAAACGACTATTGTCTCATTTACAAGCTTTGTTATAAGTTCTCATCGTTTACTACAAAGTACTTAAGAATAAAAAAATAATTTCATCTTTTTTATCTGAGAGTCAAATTGAAAAAAAATTTAAAAACAATTTCATTCATTCTCAATATTCAATTTTTTCAAATTTTTGTATATTATGAATGTAATGCAGATAATTTATCAAGTAAGTAATTTTAACCCCTGTAAAAATATCAATTATTCAGATACTGATGAATTTTTATATTTTTTTCTGAATATTATGTCAGGAATATTATTAACATAATGCCAGCAATTTCAGTAGTACCTGTTGATTTGGTAGTGAAGGCTTTAATAAAATATATAACATACTTTAATACTGACCAGTTACCAAATCACAGCTCGAGAGTATGGAAAGATATATCTGATGAATTAAAAGGATTGTGGAATGTCCCGGCTGTACGAATTAATGTACGACAAGATAGAAGAAAAATTTTAACACTCGCTCGACAAAAATGCGGGATTATTATTCAGGATAAAGAAAACATTTCCCATAATGTAAATGTTTCAATTTCCAGTCCTGATAATTCTAATGCTATAAATGATTTAAATGACAATGACAGTGATGATAATGATGAAAAGGATGATAAATTTCGATCAACTGAAAGTGATGATGACAAGTGTACAGATTTTCACGTAACTATTACACGAAACCAATGGAATTTAATGAAACATGATAAACCATTTGTTTATAAAGGTCGCGAATATTATGGTTTTGAACCTGGTGTATGGACAAATATAGTTTCATTCGCTTTTTGGGAACAATACCGTATTCCATGTGCTTTTGTATTTAAACGTTGTAAGATTAATGAAAACGGTGTTAATTATAGAGTCATGAATGGACGATGTAAAGATCGCTCTTGCCTTAATTCTGTTCGTGGAATTATCAAAGATCTTCCATCAGATGAAGAACATGTTGTTATTACTATGAAGTGTCGGGATACACGTTTTCACAAGCATGCCCTAGCGGATCCGTTCATACCGATTTGACGGTATGAATGTGAATTTTCCATACCAAGTTTATACCACTTGTGTACTGGAATTTTATACGACATTTATACTGACATTTGACCAAAATAAATACCAGAATATTCTCTTGGGTGCTGCCATCTGCTGAATATAACTATAACTGAGTATATTTTTGGTATATTAAAATAATTCTAGTATGAAATTGGTATGAAAACGGTATGAAAACGGTATGGTATGAAATTGGTATGAAAATAGTATAAAAACGGTATGGTATGAAATTGGTATGAACACAGTATAAAAACGGTATGGTATGAAATTGGTATGAAAACAGTATAAAAACGGTATGGTATGAAATTGGTATGAAAATAGTATGAAAACAGTATGGTATGACATTGGCATGAAAAAAGTATGAAAACGGTATGGTAAGAAGTAGGTATGAAAGCGGTATGAAAACGGTATAATATAAATTTTGTGTATTCTCAGCTAATCGCAATTCTAGTACATTAATGGTATGAAATTATCTTACATTCAATTATTTATATTACATTTAACTATTAATATTAAATTTAATCATTATATTAATTCAATTATATATATTGTTATAAATTTTGCAATCGAATCAGAAAAATGAAATTACATTTAACTGACATATTCTTTTGGTAATGCCATTTTTCATGATAAACAAATATGCACGGACCACACGATTAATTTTATGTTCTATTTATTTAATTGATAAGATATGAACACATTTTTGCTAAATGACAACTGTCAATTTTTTTCTCAAAACTGTGTGTTTTTTATAAATAAAAAATAGTAAAAAATAGTAAAATAAAGCTTTTTTGAATTTATTAATAAATGCCAAAAAATATACTTACATACATACATATATATTTTGATTTTGTTTAGCTCAACCACATCCGATTCTCATCGATATTAAAAATGATAAACACATTATTTACATTTACGGCCCAGAACCAATTACTTATTTACTATAAGATATAATTCATCTATTAAATGGAATTATTTAGTACAATATAATAATTATCATCAATAATTATACAAAGGTCATTCAATAAAATTTTAATATACGATCCGTGATTTGAAATAATCCCATTAATTCAGTTCAAAGTATATATGATGCATTCATTTCGTAAGCGGCCTTTTTGCTGCATTCACGATATGACCTTATTATACAATAAAAACTATTTCCGACATGGTGTGAAATTGGAATGATTTCAATATGAAAACGGTATGGTATGAGTTTGGTATGATTTCAGTATGAAAACGGTATGGTATGAGTTTGGTATAATTCCAGTATGAAAACAGTATGGTATGAGTTTGGTATAATTCCAGTATGAAAACGGTATGATGTGGACTAAAATGGAACTAAGAAATAAATTTCAGGTTATGTTTGTGGTATATTTTCAGTTAAGAAGCAGTATATTTTATTCACAATCATACGGTTGCTTGCTGTATAAATATAGTATTAACGGATCCGCTAGGGTGCTGATGTGAAACGTCCTCTTAATGGTGAAAAACGGAAAGAAGTTCAAAAAAAATTACTACGTTTTGGTGTTTTAGGTTGGAAAAAAGAAGAAGCTAGAAACATTTTAAAACCCGGAGATATTGGATCACCTTTTTTATATAACTCAAGCACACTTCACTAAGCTAAAAAAGAAATAACTGATAAAGAGCTTGGAATTCATCCTGATGATCGAAGAGATCTCATATTAGCTATATGCAAAATGAATCAGGATCCACTCTATATGAATTCTATCTCATGGATCAGTGATACACCATTTTTTGTATTCTATGCAACTCCAACACAATTTCACACTTATACAGCATATCAGCGTATTCATAGACATCATTCATCAATATGTATTGACGCGACTGGTGGTTTAGTTAAAAAATTAACTGAGTCTCGCAATCAAATAAGTGGTCTATGTCACGGCCATCCTCTTGTTATGTAGAGACAGATTTTAAAGATTTAAAGATGAATTTACGTAAAAAAGTAAAATTACCTACGACTATAAACAAATTTTTAAAATTACATATTGCTGACATTTTAGGTGGTGTTAATATATTCCGATCGAAAATAATCAAGTTTATAGCTGATAATTGTCTTGATGAAAATTTGATAAAATCGAAAGAAGATAATTGGTACGAAAACTGGAAAGGATTAGGCAAAAGTGAAACTGCGACAGATTATGATTGGGCATCGGATTATGTAAATGTTTCGAATAAGGTTGAGCAAAATGATTCAGTCTCCGTGTCAGAGAATCATATTGACTTTGATTTTAATACAAATTTACCAGAGAGCAAAAGTAATCAAAATGACTCTGTAATCACGTTTGAAAAACATGATGATCACAACTATAGCGCCAGTTTCAAAGAAAAAAATAATAATATAAATAACAAGAATCACTGCTTAAATACTATTAGTGTAAAAAATAACTTTAGTTTTGATGCCGGGTTATCAAATATTGACGCTCAAATTGGTACTATTTCTTCTACAGATACTATAGATAATAGTATTTTAAATATATCATCATCTACTATGTATTTTGAAAATGAAAACAATGAAAATAAAAATACTCATGAGTTTTTGACATTAAAACAATATAGTGAACCTTTATCTCTTGCTGTAGAGAACATGATGAAACAGAAAACTGTGAATAAAAAAGTTGGTCATTACTTCCAAGGTTGTCCAGAAGTTGCATTATTGAATAATTTAGTAGATGAAGAGAAATCCAAAAGTACCAAGAAACGTAAAGATTTTCTACTTCGTAATGGTAATAAAACAGGTCCGGTTGCATTTCAAGGAAATAAGTGGACAGCACTGAATACTTGTCCCTTTGACACAATATTTCAAATCATGTTTACAGCAGCAATGGATAATACTCATTATCATGAGTTCATAAATAATTCGAATCTTCCAATATTTAAATTTTTTAAAAATTTTATTAAAAGCGGAGTAACACAGAAAGTTTATGAACAACGTATGTCTATCTTAAATCCTATTTATAATAAAAAAAAATTGAAAGAAGATAGTACGAAAATTAAGGCTGCTCCTTTTATAAATTGTCATGACAATATCATCAACCTCTGGAAGATATTATTTAAAGACGCACCAAGCGTTTTGGAATCTCAAGTATGTTCAAATAGTTTGTGTCAAACTTATGAGCAAGCTCTTCCAGCTATCAGTGTAAATCACAAAATAATTACACAACAAGGATTTACAGCTCTTGAAAAAGCTTTAGAATTCCATCACAAAATTTACAATGTTCGTTGCCGATTTTGCTACAAAGCTATTGCAACTCGCTTTACTGTTCCTCAACAGTATCTATTTATTGAATTAGATATACGGGACAGAGATAAGCATATACACAGAGGAAGAAAATGTAAATTGAGTGAGCTTCCAATTCATTTAAATTTAAAACTCGAAAATGACAAGTCTACAACTAATTTACGTTATTGAGACTAGCAGAATCCGTTGGCGGCGCTGTAGTTGTTATATCCCCAGCGTAGGGATATATTATTATATAGGTTAAACATAGAATAATTAGTTAATAAGAAATTAAACCTTAAGAAATAGCTGTATAACATAATATACATATATACTAATGAAATACATGAGAACTGCGATCGATAAGACAGAACTCTAATTATGTTACATAATAAATATACAACTAACAAATCCAACTACACATATGATGTAATTACAAGTATTACGTCTTCTGGCTAAATTATGGACGAATTTTCACTATACGTATTTTCATTTCTTTTTAATTTCTATCTTCAAAATGGTACCATAAATCAGGCCCCAAATTGGAAAAGCTTGTATTTTTTTAGAGTCGATATCGATCTCGATGAGGACGCATTCCAGATTTTATGACTTTTCACAAGAACTCGATGACTCACAGGATGCGCTAATAGATTTCTCTAATACGCATATTGGTCATGGAAAAAGGAATGCGTCGATAAGGGCAATCAATGGGTCCGTCGCCAACTCTAAGTGAATATGTTCGTTAAATTCAAGATAACGCAAAATTTATTTGTCTACATTCCAACCCCAAAAGTCACATACTCACTACCCCCAAAATGCTCTAGTTTGAGGGATATATAAACCCCTTGATCATAGCAGCATCATCGTTATTATAGCTTCACTTCACTTCACAACGTCATTTAGTCTTAGTCCTAGTTTTAATTCAGATCTCCGACGAATATTAAAAAGATCAGTTTCTCCGACAAGTTAAGGAAAATACAAGTTCTTTAATGAATTAATAAAATCACGTAGTACCGAGTTCGAATCGAGTAGAGTGCAGTTCCTACTCAGAATACACTCGAGAGTGACAATTATCCGCGATGTTCGCGAGAAAATTAATGTTGAATAAGAATATAATAAATAACTAAACAAGTCGGAGTTCTCGTTTAAAATTAAATAAAGATAGAATAACTAACAGTAATCAAGTTAATAATTTTTATTTGTTAACTCATCATCGATATTATTATTAAATAAGTAAGCCATTGAACAATTTTGTGAAGTGAAATTAATTAAATAAATAAGTGATTTAAATTTAAATCGTGTTCATAAACGTTATTCATTTACCGCCAACCCGAACATCTTCACAATCCGCTAATTCCTGCAACGAACTTACTAATCTGGGGAATAAATAAATTCCTACATTCAAATAAACATTTTATAGTAAGGTTGGCATCAATTACGCTGGAGCATCGCAGAGATTGGCTCTCAACCAATCTGGAGCAGAGGCGCCCGACCACGAACAACGTAATTCAACAAGGTAAGCCTCTCTCGACGAAATCGCGCACTCCAGGACGTAACATAGTCACACCATCATGACGGCCGCCGCTACACAGCGATGAATGTAAACATTAGTAGTTGCGAGATAATTCACTCATTTTTTCGTATAAAAATATGTTGACAGTTAATTTGAGTGACATATTTGTGTCTGTCGAATCGACGCCGTCATCGCGAAACATAAAAGAAGGTGAGGAATTACTAAATTCCATTTTTATCATAAGTTGTGGTGCGACGGAGCTGTCCAAAAAAGGAATAAAGATTTACGGACTTTGTTTAAAAACCAGTTCATTGAACTCCGATCCTCATGTTATTACCGGTGAACTATTGTTTATTGGCAATTCTGTGAATATAAAGTCCATGAACTGATCATGTAAAGCAGGAAATAATCATACATGTAAACATGTCGTGGCGATTTTGCTGTATTGCAACAGGTAAGTTGAATTAGTTTTAAATTTAATTTTTATTTTGCGTTATTGTGTGTAGATAATTTAATAATTTTGAAGTAATGGTGTTTTTTTTTTCCACTAAACTTACTAAATTTAAACTGAAATTGCAATTAAACATGAAATAAAGACAAAAAATTGTTCCAATTAATTTATTTCCTTATAAACTTACAATAAATTTTGTTTAGGAATGACATGCAGAAATTCGAGATCCTTTCAGGGGAGTGGGGACAGATGTCAAGTGTATTTGGAAGCATTTGTATTTTCCGTTATTTACGATTGCTCGTAATAATATAATAACGCAAATAATACAAAACCAAAAACAGTCTGCTTGAGAAGCGATCGCCGCCATTGATTTTATTTCGACAAAAATCCGTTGGTGTCGCAGGCGATTCTGCTAGTCTCAATAGGTACATTTATTACACTTATTAATATTCGTATATTTTATGTATATTATTGAGTAAAATTCATCAACTGTTTATTAATTTTCAGAATATCTGGTGTTGCCGCGTATATCTCGGGCCACTACTTTGCATATTGTCGACGATTAGGAGGAAATTGGCAGATTTACAACAATTTGTTAATAAAACCTAAATCAGCATCTGTTCATACTGACGTTGAACTTCACGCAGTGTTATATATATTAGAGTAATAATTTATACTTTTGAATAATTGAAATATTTTATCTGATGAAGATTTTCATTAATGTTATGTGAATATTATTTATATATAAATAATTTTATTTGAATAAATAATTTATTTATCATTAAAGACTAGTGTTCAGATACGATTTATTACAAAAACATCATTTTATTTTATTTCATAAATGAATAGTTATTCTTAAATTATAAATAATAAATATTGATATCAATAAAGTGATAGAAATCTATTCTGTGCTTTCTATACATAATAAATTGTAAAAATAATTAAAAGCATAAATAACGAACATGCACTCACTGTAATCACTATATTCATCACTGTAATTTTCGAAAAGACCGCTTTGAGGCTAAGCTGTAGTAAATCGACTTTCACAATTTTATTTTACGTCTCAAATGAAAGATGAAATTGAATAAAAAAAAGTTTTCCGATAAAGAGCATGTGGCTAATGATTGCGAGAAATTTGAATCGACAAATTTAAAAATTTTGTGACAGGTAATAAGAAAAAAAAATCCTGGAAATCTGTTCATTGCGGCCTAGCCTTAAACCATAAATTTGACGCATGCGCAATACATATACTCTGAATATAAATATTTCGCTAATAAAATTGTTAATTAAACGAAAAATAGGCAATTCGAAGGAAGAACAAACGTTATTAATACATGAACAAACAAAAATTTATATTTATCATTCAATATAAACAAAAAAATATTGAAAATTGCAAAAGGGGGGCCAAATTCAAGGCATATTTTTATTTATTTTTTTTAATTAAACAAATTAAGAACGAACAATTGCTTATCACGAACAATCAAGAACAAACGACGAACTAACGATTTAGAAAAAAAAAATTAAAGAATTAACAAAAAAAAATTTTTTGGGGGGCTAAGTTTCATCACCCTCCACAGCTGACTATACAACATGGTGTATATCTATACATAAAAAACAAACTCAGTGACTCACAAACAGCAACAACAATTGAGCTGTGGGGTGTTTTCGCAATTTAGTACCAGACAACGTAATCCGGTACTGGGAGTAACCGTCAAATAAAATATAAAAAAAAAATTACACTATCTCAAGAATAATCTTGTATGAAATTATAAATTATTATGGGGATGGTCTTTTATTTATACTACATGTATTATACTATACTTGTCATGGAATTCGCAAGTAAGTTATTTTCAATTGGATAAAATATATTTGTCATCATCATGTAAGATTTATTGGCAAATTGACAGGTGCACTGCATAGAAACTTGAATTATTATGAAACTCTTCACGCTTCGATTCTTAAACATAAAATTATCAAAAGAGGCACACAACACAGCTATCATCCATACAATAAAATAAATGAAGTTGAATTTTATGCTCATGGACGGTTAGTAACGAATTAAAATTATTTTCTCATTGAATGAACTATTTACATATTCATGTTCAATTTATAGACATTTTAGGTTAATTCTAACTCCAAGAAAGGAAGTTATTCATTCAAAATTCAAAGCGTATGAAGTCAATGGCGATGGAGATGAAAAAAGTGTGCATTTGGACCATGGTAGTTTTTACCATGGGCGTGTGTTTGGTGAACTCGATTCACATGCACTGGTTCATATTGATGAAGGTGTTATAACAGGAAGTATAACAATATCTGATCAAACTTATCACATCGAACCATCATGGAGACACATTCCTCAGTTGGATAACCATACAATGATCATGTACAAAGCGTCCGATGTAAAATTTAGTTGGAAACATATGGAGAAAGATCAAGGGCACACTCATTCAGTGCCGAAGACATGTGGTTATGTTAAAAATGAGGATGAAGATGATAATGACCAAATCGATAACAGCACTAGACGTAAACGTCAAACAGAAACCTACGAATATACTCCAACTAAAACTCGATGTCCACTATTACTCGTTGCGGACTATCGTTTTTATCAAGAAATGGGAGCCAGTAGTACAAAAACTACCATAAACTATTTGATCAGTTTAATCGATAGAGTGCATAAAATTTATAACGATACTTTATGGCAAGATCGTTTGGAACAAGATGGTTTTAAGGGTATGGGGTTTGTTATTAAAAAAATAGTTGTTCATAGTGAGCCCACACGAGTACGTGGCGGGGATACGCATTATAATATGGTTCGTGAAAAGTGGGACGTTCGCACGCTATTGGAAGTATTTAGTCGCGAGTATAGTCATAAAGACTTTTGTTTAGCACATCTATTCACTGATTTGAAATTCGAAGGTGGTATTCTTGGTTTAGCGTACGTTGGTTCACCACGCAGGAATTCTGTAGGAGGAATTTGTACGCCTGAATACTTTAAAAATGGTTATACGCTTTATCTGAATTCGGGTTTAAGTTCAAGTCGAAATCATTACGGGCAGAGAGTTATTACACGTGAAGCTGATTTAGTGACAGCGCATGAATTTGGTCACAATTGGGGATCTGAACATGATCCTGACGTTACTGAATGCAGTCCTAGCGCAAGTCAGGGTGGATCATATCTTATGTACACTTACAGTGTTAGTGGTTATGACGTAAATAATAAACGATTTTCGCCATGTAGTTTACGATCAATTAAAAAAGTACTACAGGCAAAATCTGGACGATGCTTTTCTGAGCCAGAAGAATCATTTTGTGGTAATTTGCGCGTTGAGGGTGATGAGGAATGTGATGCTGGGCTTCTAGGTACTGAGGATAATGATGCTTGTTGTGATAAAAATTGTAAATTACGTCGAAATCAAGGAGCTGTTTGTAGCGATAAAAATTCACCATGTTGTCAAAACTGTATTTTTATGCGATTGGGTATCAAATGTAGAGATGCACAATACGCAACATGCGAGCAAGAATCACGATGTACGGGGGCTTCAAGTGAATGTCCACGATCGCCACCCATGAAAAATGGTACAAGTTGCTTAGAACGTGGACAATGTCGCCTAGGAAAATGTATTCCTTACTGTGAAACTCAAGGACTGCAGAGTTGTATGTGCGATACAAGTAAGCCAAATTTCAATTATTATTCTTTTTATTTCCAAGGTATTCCCGTTAGCGAGCCTGATTTTTGGGATAATTATTATTTATTTCTTCAAATACTCTATATGTAATTATGAAATTCTTTTCATTAATCAGAAAACCATCCTAGAAAAGACAAAAAAATTTTTTATCAAAAAATATTAATTGTTTATTAATTTTTTTTTAATTTCAAATAATACGCTTAAAAATTTTTGTATCACAGGTCCACATGATTTTATGACAAATAAAAAGATTTTTATAATTATAGTGTGTAATGAAAGAAATGAAATTACCTTAAATATCAGCCTCGCTAGCGAAAATACCCTTTTAATGCACGTATGGTGTTTTTCATCACGTTTTATTTGCACTTTTTTCTAGTTGGAGAAGCTTGCAAAAGATGCTGTAGGATGAGTTTGAATGAAACATGTTTTCCCATCGATCCTCCAGACATATTACCTGACGGTACACCGTGCATTCAAGGATTTTGTAATAAGGTACACAATTTTTTTGTTCTATAATGTTCCTTTTATTATAAATTCCATATAGTTGCAGCAATTGTATTCATTGTTTTTAGGGGATCTGTGAGAAAACTATTCAAGATGTTGTTGAACGATTTTGGGATATAATTGAAGATATAAACATCAATAAAGTGATTAGATTCTTGAAGGATAACATTGTTGGTGCGGTAATAATGAGTACAGCTCTAGTATGGATTCCGGCGAGCTGTATTGTCAGTTATATTGATAATCGGCAGGTGAAGGAAAGTAATAAAAAATGGCGATGGAAGCACACAGACGAACTTGTTCATCCTGAATACCAGCAGCAAATTATTCACGTTGGATTGTCTCGGTACAAATTGGAGTCACAATCCGAAGCATCTTAGCTCATAGTTTATAATCATAATCGATGAAAGATTGAATTGAAAATCTTAGTCAACTAAAAAGTGTAAAAAGCAATTCACATGTGATACATCTGAATGACTCAGGATTTTACATACTATTTATCATATTTTATTATTTTGTTCTGAATATTGTGTTCACAAAACAATATCGAACCGCTTGTTAATGAGTACGTTATAAAGAAATATTAATATTGATATAGCTTCTTCATGTATTTTTAAGGGTAAATTAGTTTTTATGTATTTATGCAGCCAAATAGTATTATTGAGTATGTGTAACATCGGATTTAGCGCCATACATACTAGCTCAAAAAAAATCTTTTTTATATGGTTTACTTTTACTTTAATGAAGAATGGAGACAGACACAATGAAAAATAGATCAATCTCTATTTTTCATGACAGAGATGATAACTGGAGTATGAAAATTCTTGTTAACTTTGTTTCATCGAGTAGTATCGTAAGTCTCTATTGTTCATGATTACTTTCAACTCAAAATATTCTAGTCAAAGCTTAAAAATGTATTCAGTGATGTAGTTTCAAGGGCAATGTAAATGCAATACTTGAATGAGCAATGTATTGAAAAGCTCAAACAAATTATTCAGAGGTTTAGCCTTATGAAAGTACTAAAATCTCTACAGATTTATTATGCTTCTAGAATTCCTTCTTCTGAAAATGTTATTTAATTGTCACCTTGTTATTCTATGTTAAGAGTAATTAATTACAGTCAATGTGCACAGATGTCACTCAATTAATATAACTGGAATATTCTAGAAGAATTAGTATATATCAAGAGACACGGTAGTGTCTCGCGCCAAGTTCACTGCGGAGCGAGATACACGTACCGTGTATCTTTACGCGAATATCCGAGTTTCAAGAGATCACTATGATGAGATCTCATATATGCACTAAATTTAGCGGAAAAATAATTGGCGCAATCGAGAGCTCGTGTCCAAATTATATAATAAAACTGATTTTATTTTTTTCCTACATGCCGTATAATGGAAGATATATTGAGTTAAAGTTGAAAACAGTTGATTTTCACGATGAAAAAAATTCAGTCTTGGTCGTCGTCATCTGTTCGTTGTCCTTATTCAATATGTTTATTAGACTGGGCCAAAAAAATTGAATATTTTTTTTTTTGAAAGATATATCGAGAATATTATTCAGAATGACAAAAAAGAAATTTCGTGAAAATTTGAGCTCTTAATATTAATTTTAAGAGGTCTATCACTGCTATTTTTGATTTTTAGTCATAGCTTGATGTTTTACGTTAGAACTGTCAAAACATTGGAACAAAAAAATTCAGTTTCACTTATTCTTATCTAAAATTGAATTCTCTACAAAGAAGGTCTGATTGAAAATTTTCATCAGACAAGCCGTTTTCAAGTAATTGAGCTTAATAAATCGATGTGTTTTTTCGATTTGCCCTTTTTACTTTGAAATTTTGTAACTAATGAATCAATAAATATTCAAAGAAGCTCACGTCAGATTCTTGAAGGAAATTTAATGTTCACCAAAAAAGGTCTCTTAATATTTTTGCCTAAATTCAATTTTTCAAAAGTTATTCACGATTGAAATCGAAGAAAAAATTGAAATTTCAAGTTTTCCATTCTTAACTCATTTTTTTTCCACTTAACGGAACAAATTCACTTTTTCAATCATTATTGAACATTATTCATCAAAAATCTCTCAATATTTATCATTATTTTAACAATATTATTACGAAAAGATGTAAATTTCATAATAAATATCAATTTATTTTTGCCTATTTGATTATTTTTCAACAAAAGCGTAGTTTTATTATCTTCAAGTAATTTTTGGGTAGACAATTATTTTGTTTTATTAATGAAAATGATTTATTTATAATATTTCAATGTTTGTGAGTTGTTATATTTACTAATATACACCAATTCACATCAATAAATAACATTTCCTCCCTTGAAGCTCCATTTTAAATCGCTTTTTCTAAACTCACTAAGCGCTATACCGAGTAAAATTACTCCCTCTTTTTTAGTAACCGCACTGTCTACTACGAAATCCAAGTGACTTTCTTTCAACAGAATCACTTAGTCTATTTAAAGATTTCGATTTACCGTATGAGTTCATCAATGAAGAAGTACAAAATTGGTCCAACATTGATAGTTTTCAGGAATGTAAACAATTTTTTAATCATTTAGCGGTCGTAAATGATGTAGCTGAACGTGGCGTAGCGTTGATTGAAGAATATAATAAGTGTCTTACGAAAAACGAAGAACAACTTCAGTACTTACTACTAGTCATTAGTGAGTATCGAAAAAAATACCCTAATTGTAACAAAAAAACCTTAATGTAATAAAATATTATACCTAGTAGTTGATTATGATTGTTAATCTATAAAATCCTATGGATTTTTTCTAAAATATAAGTTAAAATTGTGTTTAAAATAAATTTTTTACCATCTGTTATTGATGTTATTAATTAAGTAGCCATAATCTGTTTTTTTTTCCATATAAATGTATAAAATAGACTTACTATGTATTATATATTATATATTATGTATTACATATTTGTTATACATTGTATATTATATATTATAAATTATATAATACATAGTAAGTCCATGTATAATATATAATATACAATGTATAACAAATATGTAATATATAATATATAATACATAATACATAGTAAGTTTATATATGTATATGTATAACCTTATATTGTGTACTTGGTAAACAAATGACTGATATCAAATCTTCTTGTAAAGTAATTTTTTCAAAGTAACTTTTTCATATAAACTTTTGGCAAAGTAATTTTTGTAATTCAATTTTTTTGCCACACGTGAACTTGGCGCCTTTTTTTTCTTTTTTTTCAAAAAAAGTTTATATATATAAGAGTGCATAGACAATACTGTCTCACAGTTATATTCAGTCTTAGTCAGTCAGTCAGTCAGTCTGTCGGTCACGATATTGTCGAGTAAACAAAGATCATTGTAATAACACGTTAATAAATACTTTCAATATATGTACAATATATATTTTTACGTGTCCTCTCTATTTCCAAATCATTTTATCCATAATCCTAACATTCTATAATCCAGTTTATTATTTATTTCATTTAGGCTAGTTAATATAATCAAAAAACATGGTGGTTATTTTCATTGTGCACTCATCGTATTTCAAAATTATTTATTTATTGAAATATTTCTTGCTTCGCAGTGGATGAAACGAACTAAAGCTTAGTTCATTCTTCCTGAGTCAGACTTTCTTTGGAATTTTATCGAAACTGACTCTATTGCACGTCAGAAGATGAAACTTGACTTTCCAATTTCAATGTAAAAAAAGAACTTGAATCTTGATCATCTCTAATGAGTTGATGGAGGGATCTCAATATCTCATCAATCTAATTTGAACATAACAAGAAAACTGTTTTCCGAGTCCAAAAGAAGCATTGTGGAAGACGTGGTGTCTCTCGAGAGTTTCAGCGAAGGGAGAGTCTGTCACTGACGACTGACATAGTCCACGCGAACTCATCGTTATTGGTCAATCAAACAATTTGGTCATTTGTCCCTTACCATTTTTGTTATTTGATTGGGTTTGAGAAAAAATAGTGGACGATGACGAGTTACCTCTTAGGCTGGGTACACACTAGGCGAACGATGGCGAAAGAATTTGTTCGGATAAATTCGTCCGGAAATATTTGGCGTTCGATGTGAAATTAGTTTAGCCGTCTACATTGGACAAATAAATGCGAAAGAATTCTCTCGTCGACGTTCGTCTATTTTCGCCGAAGTTACAGGTGTGTTGTAGAAAATTGTGTAACATCCATATTCTCGATATAATTTAAATAAATAGACGGGCTTCAGTCTATGATTCAAATCACAAATGAAAATAATATCAGCTAATGTATTTACACATGACGTAGATTTGTACTGCGCAGTAAACCCGTCCACACTAGAAAATAGACCGAACGAATTCGGCCGAATTTTGTTTTGATGTACCGCTTGGCGAGCGAACCCAAGAGAACGCGAACAAAAATGTTCGCCGATGTTTGTCGGGACGTCCACACTAGCCGAAAGTAGCCGAAAGAATTCTTTCGCCACTGTTCGTTCGCCTAGTATGTACCCGACCTTAGTTTATCGGGATTTTACTTCGGTCATGAGGCACTGGTGGCATTTCGGCGGACTATCGATAAAATACAGTCTCATAAAGAACACGTTATTGGCAATATGGTTATGTTTACGACTTTGCCAAATATTATAGGAAAATGAAGAAGGCGAGGTTATACTGCACAGTTCTAAATTGAAAGAGAAAAGCAAGTGTAAATGTCGATTATAGTTATCGTGGCTTCCCTCAGAGTGACAAATACAAAGTGAATGTAACGAATTGCTTTAGTGATGTTCGCATGTAAAATGCAACTAACCTAACCTCATCATTGTTATTTGTTTCTACCTTGGATACGTTTCACTAAGGGTGCGTTCCACTAAGCGATCGCAACGCCCAAAACGTCCCTCAAGCCGTTCCACTTAGCGACCGCGGTCGTGGCGAATACGTCATGGATGACGTCATTAATTTCGCCACCAAAACGCTCACAACGACCCATTTGAAAAGGTGGGTCGATGTGGTCCGGTGGTCGTTGAGAAATTGGCGCCGTTTTCGAAAGTCACAGAGGTTAAAAATGGCGACAGAAAAAGTAACATTGTATGACTTGGAAAGAGATATTGTCGTTCAGACTTTTGTTTCACCAGCGGATGCATAGCGTGTAAGCACAGGTAAATTTAATTATGTTAAATCAGTTTAATAAAATCAATTCCAGTATATATTTAACAGTCATTCATTCATTTTCCCTCCTGTGTAAATGACATAACCTAAGTTCTCAAATAAACAATGTCCATTATTATTAAGAATGTATTGCTTTCATGCAAAATATTTTTTTTGTAGACCTAGGTTTTGCTACAGAGCTATTGCAAAAACTCACAAACCAAGAAGCATCGCTCTCCATACCTACAGATGACAGCCATGAGAATGTTGGCCCAGACACAAATAGTGAAACAAACGACAAATTTAACTCTAATGAAGTTTTTGAAATCGAGGATTCAGCAAATGTCAACTCTGATGTGCAAGAAAGTGAAGGTACATGAGAACTAATAAATTCTGTAGTTATGCTGCTTTTTATAATTATTATGCGAGAATATTTGTTACTTATATTTTTTTTTTTTTTTTTAAAAGAACATAACCTCCAACTGGGGGTTGTGTATATGCTTTCCACCTTATTTTAGGTGATATGGCACAAAGTTTCTATTCCAGTTTGATGTTTTACTTAAAAAATTTTTTAAATTTTTCCTTCAACTTATACTTATATTGTTATATGTTTTTTCCTATTTTCTTTATATACTTAAAGATGCAACTCAGCATTATCCAGTCTTTATTAATAATGGCCTCTTCCACATTTCTGTGTGCTTCCCTTCCACGTTTCCTCAATTCCTCCTTAAATTTAGTCCTTTGCTTGTCATACAGAGGGCATTGCCATATTGTGTGGTCTAGTGTTTCCTCTTCGTTTCCGCATTCACAACCAGCGCTCTGTATATAGTTTTTCCTTTCAAGGGAAACATTTAAATTATAATGATTCGCTCTTATTCTATTTATTAGTGTGATGAAATATCTTTCTCTATTCAATTCATGAAACCATGGCTTCTTTTCTTTTTCTCTATAAAATTTTCTAAAATATTCTATGCCTTTATATCTCGCCTCTTGTTTTAACGAGTTTTGCGTTATAATCCATGTCTCCTTTTTAAAAATACTTTTTAAATCACCAATCGGTATGTCTATTCTGCCATATTCCTTTTCTTCAGTGGCTTCTTTTGCTATTTTGTCAGCCAGCTCGTTTCCTTTTATACCCTTATGTGCAGGTATCCATATAAGTATTATATTTTTTTCCATTTCAGTTTTTATTTTATTGTACCAGTATTTTATTTCTAAAATGTACTTATTAGTGTATGCATTAATTTTATTGTTTGATACAGCTTGTAACGTCGATTTTGAATCTGACATGATAATGATCTCATTACTCCAATTTTCATTTTTTTCTGTGTATATATATTCCAGAGCGCTTTTCAGAGCAAAAGCTTCCGCAGTGAATATAGAGCACTCTTTTGGTAAACTCCAATAGAGTGCTTCATCTCTTCCTTCTATGATGACACTCGCTCCTGTTGACTTTCCTTCTTTTCTTTTGGATCCATCCGTGTATATAATAGACCTTTCCTTTTGTACTCCATATTTGATTGTAATGTTTTTTCGTAGTTCCTCATCATTGATGTTAGTTTCTCTATTCTCTCGTCCGATTTCAAAGTCAGCTACAATCCTATCTGTTATTATTTCATATTCATATTCAAAAATTTCATACTTCCTATTTATTCCCATCTTGCCTCTAAGCCACTTTACTCTCTGCCAGGCAGTGGTGATTATGCTCTTATTGTACAGTGGATTCCTTAACCCATTATAAGCCTCTCCTCGTTCAAGGCTTTCTATAGTATCACAAAATTGTTGATCGCCATAAGTACTTATTTTGATCAAGAAATTTCTTGCTAGCAGATTTGCTCTATCCCTGATCAAGTGAACCTTAGCCTCTGCAATCATAACATTAGTCGGTGTGCTATTTCTGTATCCAAGTGCTGTTCTTATTCCTTGAAACTGGGCCCTTTCCAATTTTATGCTTATATTTTTTTGATTTGGATAGTAAATGAAACTTGCATAGTCGACTATAGATCTGATCATGCTCTTGTATAACATAAGTGCTGTGTTTGTTTCCATTCCTTTTGTTTTTCGTGCCAGGTAAGTAATGATTGAATTTGCTTTTTTAACTTTTGATCTGACAGCTTCAATCTGTCTGTGGAACCTTAAGCCATTATCTAACCAAATCCCGAGAAATTTTGCCTCCTTTTCATTTTTGACTGTTATATCTTTTACTTTGATACTTAAATTTTTATCATGAATGTTGTATTTATTGTATTCTACTAGTACTGTTTTATTAATAGATAGTTCTAGACCGATTTCTTCTAGATTACTATTTATTGTGTTAATGGCTTGTTCCAGTTTTTCTTTGTTCCTTAATCTATTTGGACTTGATACATATATAGCAATGTCATCTGCGAATTTTGTTATTTTGATGTCTTCTTCTAAGTTTTTTTGTATGTTATATGTGTACATCGTATATAAAATCGGGCTTAGGACTGCTCCTTGCGGTAAGCCTTTATGTGTAGTTCGAATTTCTGTTTGAGTTTTTGATACTACATACTCGGTTTCTCTATTTTTGATCCATTTGTCTACGTACTTAATTATAGTTACTGGGCAATCCAGTCTTTGCAGTGTTTCAATCAGTATGCTGTGTTGTACGTTGTCATATGCCGATTTTACATCTAAGTAGGCTACTAATGTATATTCATTATGGTTCATACTATTTTTAATGTCTGTTGTTATTTTACTCAGATTTTCTAAACACGATTTACCTCTTCTGAATCCATTTTGTTCCTTTTCTATTTTATTATATTTTTCCGCCCACCATACCAATCTCTCATTTACCATTCTTTCTAAAATTTTTCCCATACATGATGACAGTGCAATAGGTCTAACTCTTTCTTTACCTATTTTGTCTATAAACACTATTTGATATTTCTTCCATTCTTCGGGGATCTTTTGTGTCAACCATATTTCGTTATATAGTTTCAACATTATTCCATACATATTATTTGGCATTTCCTTTATCATTTTATATTCGATCCCATCTTTACCTGGGGCTGAATTTTTTCTAATCATGTTAATCGCTCTTTTTAATTCTTTATCTGTAAATTCTTTTTCCAGTTTATTATTCTTATTTTGTTCAGGTCTATTCTGTATGACTATCTGTGTTTCCGTTGAAGGCGGAGATAAATTTTCAATTTCATTCATTATTACTTCTTCTCTATTTCTATGGGTCCATTTGTTCCATTTTATCAGCTTTTCATTGTTTTTGAAAGTTCTCATAGTGTTCCAGACATACGATAGGTTAGAAAATTTGTTTAATGATTTGGTAAATTCTTCAAAGCTTTTTTTCTTTTTTTCCTTGATAGTTTTGATCGCTATTGCTTTGCATTTTTTGTATTCTATGAAGTTAAGGAGGTTTTTATTTTGTTTGAAGTCGTGTAGAGCTTTTTTCCTCTTGTCAATGACCTCTTGACATTCTATGTCCCACCATTTCTTTGGTTGTTTTAATTGACTACAGTTCTTTGAGGTGATAGTTTTTCTATCCTTAAAGCCTCCTCCATTCGGTGTAATTTTAGATACCGTTTCCTTTATGATCTCTGTATAATTTTTAGATCGCTCTTCAAGTGGGAAATCTTCATTTGTAAAATTGTTTATGGCCTCTTCTCCTTTATCATTGATCGTTTTAATCATACATTCAGTATATTTCACCCATACCGTTTTTTTAGTGGTAATTTTGTTTGTAATTTTGCGATAAATTTCTCTAGATGTTTCAATTGAACAGACAATTGGATAATGGTCCGACCCCCAAGTATCATCTATCTGTGAGCATTCTGCAATGTCAGCTATTTTAGGTGTAACAAAAAATAAATCGATATTTGAGGAGTTTTGACCTATGTATCCCTCCCTAGATGTAGTGTTCATGTTTAAACATATTAATCCGTTATTAATCATGGCATCTAACAGTGTTTCGCCAGCTATATCCGTATTATGACAATTCCATACTAGATTATGTGAGTTGAAATCTCCTGTTATTATGGTATCTAAGACTCCATTATCTATATTAGTGATTTTTTTCCATTGTCTTGTACTTACTTTAACATTAGGGTTCTTATATACTGCAATTAGGTTAAACTTGGTGGATATGTTCGTAATTTTTATGCCTATAATATCTATTTTCCCGTTTGCATTTTCTAAGTTTTTTAACATTTCAAATTCAAGATTATTCCTTATTATTAAAGCGACTCCACCACAGTTGTCCTGTTTCTGTACAGCAATCGTTTTATATCCTGGGAAATATGTAATGTTATTTCTGTTGTGTTTTTTTAATTCGGTGAGGATTATTAAGTCATAGTCATTTAGGTGGTTTGCAAGTTCGTGTTTCTTATTATTAAGTCCCCTGCAATTCCATGTAAGTATTTTAATTTCCTCCATTTTTGTTACTATTTGGTGTTATGACGAGATTATTTTTTCTATTCTCTATTATGTTTTTATTTTCCCAATATTGTCTTTTAATTTCTTTAATCCTAAATCTTTCCGATATTCTTTTTCCCCTTTCGCTTTCTACTTTATCTCTTACTTGGTTTTCTCTCATAATTTTATGTCTTCTTCCTTTTGTTTGAGAGAAATGTTCCTCATTTTGTTCTTGATTTCTTGCTGCTTTTGTAATATTTAAAGAAATAAATTCAACTATTTTTTCCATAATTTGCGGATCCTTGACAAACTCTAATAAACTTAGAATATTTTTCTTGTTTATGTTAGTTTGGTATTGAGTAATCTCTTCATCATTCAACCTGTTCCCTTGCGTGATATATGGCTGTCTTTGCATACTATTATTTCCTCTTATTATTTTATTTTCATTTTGGATATTAATACTACTTTTGTTAGTTCCTGATAAATTAGTTTGTTTATTTGTAGTATCCTTTAATACTTGTACATAACTTTTGGTTTGAGTTTCCTCCTCTTGTCTTTTCTGGTTTTGAGTAGCCGTACATAAATTCCCAATTGAAATTACCCTGTGCATATTTTCCTTTCCTCCTACTTGTGGCCAATTGTGTGTCTCTGTGTATCTGTCATATGACGCCTTTTCAATTTCTTTACCGTCTAATATTTTAACGGCATCAAAATAATTTACATTATTGTATGCCATAATTGTGTTTATATTTTTATTTCGTTCGTATATTGTACATCTCTTAGATGTTGATCGGTGTTCGCCTCCACAGTTCCTACAGCATTCATTTCTATTGCATTCTCCATGTGTGTCCCCTCCACATATAACACATCTCATGGCGCTTCTACAAATTGCTTTTGTATGTCCATATCTGTAACAATTCAAGCATTGTTTTACTGGTTTAAAATATGGACTTACCTTAAGCACGTATTTGTTGTCCCAAATGCCTAAAGTATCTCTGCATTTATTTCCTTTATAAGTAATAATGAGGTTTCCTGTTTCATATTCCTTCATTTTTTTTTCTATTGTGTTCCATCGTTTTGTATACATTCTCTCTATCTTTGCTATATCTCTTTTAAATACAATAGCTTTCCACAGATCATTTATTGAATCTTGCCAATCTCTTATGACACCTTTATACATGTCCATTCGTGTATCTTTCCTTACTGTCACCTGGTGGTTATCATAGTCATTCTCTTTTAGAATTTCTAGGCATCTATTAGCAAGTCTCCTATCATCGAAGCTTGCGATTGCTGATCCATGACTGTTCATGATTACTTCTTTGGCCTCTATACTATTATCATATATCGCCTTCCATATTTTAATATGATTTTTGTCTTTCTTGGTATTTATATGTTCTCTTTTTAAACTTATGATTACTTTGTACGGTCCAACATCTTGTTCTTCAAAAAACTCTTTACCATGCTTACTTTCTATATTTATTTCTACCTTATCTATGTTCACCAGTTTATCATTCTGGTTAATATATATCTCTTTTGTATTTCTTATTTGGTTTTCATTTTCTTCTACACTTAATTTTACTGAGCTTGTATCACATATGTTACTAGATAAATTTTTTCCTATCTTATTTATACTTTCATCCTTGTTTCTTGATCCTTCAATATCACTTTCAATCTCCATATCTGTACCTTCATCAGACTCATCATCTGATATTTGATCCTCTGTACCTTTGCTTTTTCTCTTATTTTTTCCCATTGTAACCCAAACTTGGTTTGATAGCTATCAATTTGTTCGATGTCTCTTACTTTAATTCTTTTTTTCAAACTTTCTTCTATGTTCCCTTCATTTATATTTTCTTTCTCACTTTCGTCTACTTTTTGATTTATTTTAGCATTTGTCTTTCTTTTTTGGCGATTTTTTCCTTTCATGGTTTCATCCATACTATTTTCAATGTTTTCATTTTCTTTAGAATAGACTTTGTCCATAATTCTTTGGGACAGTCTTGAGGTTATGTTCTCTAGCCTGTCTTCATATTTATCTTTTTTTTTCACATCATCCCCCATTTGGGGATAAATATTATTTTTTCCGCTAATGATTAGCTTATTGAGATCTCAATAAGTCTAATTTAACGATAATTTGTTAACTAAATTCTTCTTAAAACTTAATTAACCGGGGTCTCAATATTTTTCCGTTGTACTCTTGTCAAATTTCTCTTGTTTCTTCTTGTTACTTATATGTAAATTTTAGGTTGTTTATACAGATGGACTTCACCATGTGTCATGTTGTTCTTGGAAACATATAAGTCCATGGAGGAACTCCTCCACAGTGGGACGATGTCCCAAAAAAAATATGGAAAAAAATAGCTAAAGAGTTGCAAAAAAAAGGTTACGATGTAACTGGACCACAATGTGCATCAAAACTACGAAGTTTAAAAAAATCTTATAAATCAAACAAGGATCACAACAGCAAATCGGGCAATGATAGAAAGACTTGGCAGTACTTCAATGTATGTAAAAATTTATCGATTACTTTTGCAATTTTTAAATATCGTTTAATTTTATATAACTACAAATTAATAAATTTCTTGTTAATGCGCTTTATCCTAACAATATTACATAGTAATTTTTATACATTTTATACTTTTGCTAGATTATGGAAGAAATATTCGCCAAAAAGGCATGGTGCGATCCAATCGCGGTTGCGTCTTCAACTGGCCAAACAAAACTGTCTGAAACCAGCGATAGCGTGGGAAGATCCGACAGCGGATATTCATCGAGTGAGTAGATTGTATCAGATAGTTTTATTTGTAGCTAAAATGATTAAAAAATTTAATTTCATTTTAGAATCTAATAAAGTAACAGTAACAACTTTACTGGGAAAAAGATTAGAGCAAAAAGACAAACATGAGATACATAAAATAAAAAGGCACAAGGAGCGAATGGAAATGGACGAGAAATTTCTGAAAGTGTTGGAAAAATTTGCTGATAAATAATTTAAGAATTTATAAAAAACTTTTATTCTTAATTTCATAATATAATATTTAATAAAATTTTATAAAAAAAGCAGTGTGTAAATGTTGTGGACTTTTATGAATAAATTCCATGATGCATAAAATTTTTCTTATTTTTAAATGTAATAAAATATTTAGTTTTTCGAGAAAGTTACAAAATTCGAAATATTTGTGAAATTACTGTTTTCAGTTATTTGTTTTACATTAATTTTATATTTATTCGTCCAGATATTTTCAAGAATCGAGTCATCAAATTTCAATGATTTAAGGTCTTACAGAGCTCTTTTGATCACCATTAACAGCATTTTTCATGAATTTTCATCATAATTTTACAATGAATTCATAACAACATCTCTTTTAAGAACTCCTGCAGTTCGCCTTGCTTCATGCAGATAATTCTCATTATTTTCTTGATTATTTCCAGGTATAGTGATAACAATTAATTCATCTTATCGTAAAATGCAGATATTATGAATTATGCAGCATGCAACAATATACTCTGCCATTAAATCTACTCTTGTCATTGGTAGACAAAGTAATAAACTCCTCATATTTATTAGTGCGTCGTAATAATGCTTTAGAATCTACTTCATCTAGTTCAGATGAAGAGTGGAATGCAATTTTACATAATTACAAGGAATGCATTCAATAATAATTTCAAGGAATACATTCAATTATTTACACGAATTGATACAAGAAGATTTAGTTCGACATGTTCCAGGATGCCCTACAATTCCTTCTCGTCATCAATTGATGATAGCTCTGTGGAAAATGGCTACAAACGATTCATATAGGTTAGTTACATTCTTATATAAATAAACTACTTACTGTATTCTCATGATGTAATTTAGAACTATAAATTTAAACTATTTTTATTTTTATTGCAGATCAGTTTGTGACAGATTTAATGTTGGACGAGCTACTGCCGTAAGAGCTGTACGACGAGTTTCTCATGCATTATTTATAAGAGCCTCAAGATTTATACAGTGGCCTACAGATGATCATGCTATTAATGTAATGCGAGGATTTGAAAGAGCAAGTGGCTTTCCTAAAACAATAGGAGCAATTGATGGGACTCACATTCGAATAAATGCTCCAAAACAAAATCCAGTGGATTACATCAATCGGAAAGGATTCCACTCAATTCAATTACAAGTATGCAACATTACTATCTTTAAACATACTATCAATATTAATAATAAAAATGAATCAACATAATATTAAAAATTTTTTGCAGCTCATATGTGACCACGAGACTCTAATAACCCACTGTTATGCCTGACATCCTGGATCTGTTCATGATCAAAGAGTTTTTCGTTTATCAGAAGTTGCTGATTACTTGAATGATGATGATGCATTTCCCGAGAACAGCCATATAATAGCTGGTGATGCTGCATATGAAATACATCAGCATTTACTTACTCCCTATCGAGATAATGGTCATTTAAGTGACAAACAAAAACAATTTAATTATCGTCATTCAGCTGCTCGAGTGACTGTTGAAAGATGTATTGGCTTGTTAAAAGGTCGAATGAGGAGTTTATTACTTTGTCTACCAATGACAAGAGTAGATTTAATGGCAGAGTATATTGTTGCATGCTGCATAATTCATAATATCTGCATTTTACGATAAGATGAATTAATTGTTATCACTATACCTGGAAATAATCAAGAAAATAATGAGAATTATCTGCATGAAGCAAGGCGAACTGCAGGAGTTCTTAAAAGAGATGTTGTTATGAATTCATTGTAAAATTATGATGAAAATTCATGAAAAATGCTGTTAATGGTGATCAAAAGAGCTCTGTAAGACCTTAAATCATTGAAATTTGATGACTCGATTCTTGAAAATATCTGGACGAATAAATATAAAATTAATGTAAAACAAATAACTGAAAACAGTAATTTCACAAATATTTCGAATTTTGTAACTTTCTCGAAAAACTAAATATTTTATTACATTTAAAAATAAGAAAAATTTTATGCATCATGGAATTTATTCATAAAAGTCCACAACATTTACACACTGCTTTTTTTATAAAATTTTATTAAATATTATATTATGAAATTAAGAATAAAAGTTTTTTATAAATTCTTAAATTATTTATCAGCAAATTTTTCCAACACTTTCAGAAATTTCTCGTCCATTTCCATTCGCTCCTTGTGCCTTTTTATTTTATGTATCTCATGTTTGTCTTTTTGCTCTAATCTTTTTCCCAGTAAAGTTGTTACTGTTACTTTATTAGATTCTAAAATGAAATTAAATTTTTTAATCATTTTAGCTACAAATAAAACTATCTGATACAATCTACTCACTCGATGAATATCCGCTGTCGGATCTTCCCACGCTATCGCTGGTTTCAGACAGTTTTGTTTGGCCAGTTGAAGACGCAACCGCGATTGGATCGCACCATGCCTTTTTGGCGAATATTTCTTCCATAATCTAGCAAAAGTATAAAATGTATAAAAATTACTATGTAATATTGTTAGGATAAAGCGCATTAACAAGAAATTTATTAATTTGTAGTTATATAAAATTAAACGATATTTAAAAATTGCAAAAGTAATCGATAAATTTTTACATACATTGAAGTACTGCCAATTAGTCTTTCCATCATTGCCCGATTTGCTGTTGTGATCCTTGTTTGATTTATAAGATTTTTTTAAACTTCGTAGTTTTGATGCACATTGTGGTCCAGTTACATCGTAACCTTTTTTTTGCAACTCTTTAGCTATTTTTTTCCATATTTTTTTTGGGACATCGTCCCACTGTGGAGGAGTTCCTCCATGGACTTATATGTTTCCAAGAACAACATGACACATGGTGAAGTCCATCTGTATAAACAACCTAAAATTTACATATAAGTAACAAATATTCTCGCATAATAATTATAAAAAGCAGCATAACTACAGAATTTATTAGTTCTCATGTACCTTCACTTTCTTGCACATCAGAGTTGACATTTGCTGAATCCTCGATTTCAAAAACTTCATTAGAGTTAAATTTGTCGTTTGTTTCACTATTTGTGTCTGGGCCAACATTCTCATGGCTGTCATCTGTAGGTATGGAGAGCGATGCTTCTTGGTTTGTGAGTTTTTGCAATAGCTCTGTAGCAAAACCTAGGTCTACAAAAAAAATATTTTGCATGAAAGCAATACATTCTTAATAATAATGGACATTGTTTATTTGAGAACTTAGGTTATGTCATTTACACAGGAGGGAAAATGAATGAATGACTGTTAAATATATACTGGAATTGATTTTATTAAACTGATTTAACATAATTAAATTTACCTGTGCTTACACGCTATGCATCCGCTGGTGAAACAAAAGTCTGAACGACAATATCTCTTTCCAAGTCATACAATGTTACTTTTTCTGTCGCCATTTTTAACCTCTGTGACTTTCGAAAACGGCGCCAATTTCTCAACGACCACATCGACCCACCTTTTCAAATGGGTCGTTGTGAGATTAATTGTTCAGTATCATGTGATGGGAAAATATTATCAATGGTGTGTACTTGCAAAGCCGGTCTTGGGGAAATGTGTAAGCATATTTTTGGAACGCTTTTTTATTGCACATTGTAAGTAGTGTAATGATCATTCTGAAAGCAGTTGACATCTGTCATTTTTACATCTATGACTGTTAACTTACTTTTAATTGATGTAAAATTGTAAAATAATGCACTTGTACTCCAACGTCTCGTGAATCATTTTCAATCGTTGCTTGCATTTCGACGTCTTCAGTCATGGCAACTTTTGGAAGAATATTTGCAGCGTTACCTTCAATCACCATCTGCACCATTTCAACATGTTCTCCTGCTTCACTTGTTGACTGGATTTCTATCGGATCTGGAACGTTATTCTCATTACTCTGTTTGGTCTCCGCATTAATAGCTCCCATTTCCGTCCTGGCATGTCGTTTTTCATTTATTTCATATCTCTCCTTATTGATGATAGGAAGATGTAACGATGGAATTGCATTATATTTCAGTCTTCTTCGCTGATTTCGAACACCTGAAATACACAAACAATATTTACTCCCATGATTTTTAATAAATATTACTCGCAAACATGCTTTCAAGTAAGCATAACTTCAAACATATGTACCATTTCCACAATAGTCAGCTGCTGTAAAATGTTGTGAACATATTCTATCATTGGGACCAGGATTCGGAATATTCGTTACTTTTTTCCACTGAGAATACAAGTCAACTTTTTCAACATCACCAAAGTAATTTGTCACATTCACATTGTATTTATCACTCGGAGGGAAGCGGTGATAACTTAAATCGACATTTACACTTGCTTTACTCTTACAATCAGGAACTGCGCAGTATAATCTCGTCTTATTTATTTTCCTATAATATTTGGAAATTCCAAAGTCGTAAACATAACCGTGTTACCAGTAACGTGTTCTTTAGAAAAAAAAAAAAAAAAAAATTGGTGACAAGCAAATCAAAGTAAAACTAATCGTCCCGATATAAAAGGGTTTTTAGGGGAGCAGAGGTGAAGTAATAAAGTGAAAAATAGTTTTATTAGACTCGCAAAATATCAACCATTACCAAAAAAAGTGATAATTATCCCCCGATGGGGGATGAACTAAATAAAAAGGATAAAGACGAAAACAGGCTAGAAAACATAACCTCAAGATTGCGTCAAAGAATAATGAACAAAGGAACAACAGATGAAAACAAAATAGACATTATCGAAAAAGGCAATTCAAGAGTTATCAATAAGAATAAAAGAAAGACTAAGACTAAAAGTAATTTGAAGATGGATGAAAATGAAGAAAAACAAGAAAATGAGAACACGAATGAAAGACCAAAAAAAATAAAAGTAAGAGACGTGGAGGCCAGTGATATAATAGTACAAATCAACAATGGCTTAAAATTGAAAGAAACAAAGGAAAAAGTAAAAATACTAAAGGGAAAATATCAGAAAGTGAGTCGAGCGATCTCACAGACATGGAGATAGAATGTGATTCGGAAATAAACAGCGACTATATTGAAAATAATAATAATATAGATGATAATATATCTAGTAATGTAAGTTATTTAAACTTAACAAGACTGAGGGAAGAGGATAATGAAACCCAAATAAGAAAACCAAAGGAAATATATATCAACCAGAATGGAAATCTGGTTCACATAGATAAGGTAGTTACAAATGTGGAAAATAAACAGGGAAAAGAACTTTATCAGGAGCAAGAAAAAGGACCGTACAAATTAATAATTAGTTTAAAACGAAAATATATTAATACTAGGAAAGATAAAAACCATATTAAAATATGGAAAGCTATATTTGATAGTAAATTAGAGGCCAAAGAAATAACCATGAATATAGCCATGGATCAGCTGTGGCTACTTTTGAAAATAAGGAATCAGCTAATATGTGCCTTGAAACTTTGAAAGAGGGTGGTACAGATAATCTGCAAGTAACAGCCAAAAAAAACACAAGAATGGAGACATATCATGGAGTAATTAGAGATTGGCAATTTTCTTTAAACGAACTATGGGAGGCTGTAGATGATAAAGAGGAGATAGTAAAAATTGAAAGGATGTATAAGAATCGATGGAGCAATGTAGAAGAAAAAATGGTACAAAATGAAACGGGTAACTTTATTATCACGTATAAGGGAAGCAAATGTAGAGAGAAACTAGGAATCTGGAACAACAAATATGTACTTAAGGTAAGCCCATACTTTAGACCCGTTAAACAATGCTTGAATTGTTACAGGTTTGGGCACACAAAAGCTGTTTGCAAAAGTGCCATGAGATGCGTAATATGCGGAGGGGACAAACATGGCAAATGTGAAAAGAAGGAATGTTGCAGAAACTGTGGAGGGGAACATAGATCCACGTCAAAAAAGTGTGTAATCTATGAAAGGAACAAAAAAATTAACACAATCATGGCTTTTAATAATGTAAAGTACCAAGATGCTGTAAAGGTACTGGAAGGTAAAGAAATAGCTAAGACATCTTATGACAGATATATTGACCCACAAGAATGGCCTCAAATTGGAGGGAGAGAAAACATGAATAGGGATAATTTATCACGAAGTGAGAACACGACTATATCAATAGAAAGAAGACAGGAGGATCACATTCAACGCCAGAAGTACTCTCACGTACTTAGGGATTTGCCAAATAGGCAAAACAATTATAGCCCATGGATAAGAAAAAGCAGTTGCAGTAATCTGCGTACTAATAGATCAAATGAGATGATTAATAGAAGACAAAGTCAAAGTAATAACATGCAAGAAATCACGTCAAATGAAAAAGAAGAAGTTGATAAACAAAATAATATAAGAAAGAAAAGTATAGCAACTATGCTAGAAGCTATCAAGGACCCTTTGGTGATTGAAAAAATTATCGAATTCATAGCACAAAATATAGATGCAATGACAAGAAGACAGGAACAAAGTGGAGGACAATCATTTCAACTAGGGGAAAGAGGACACAGGGATAGGAGAGGACCTCAACCAACACGAAAAGAGGAAAGAGAAATAGAAAAAAGAATATCTGAAAGAAACAGAGTCAGAGAAATTAGAAAACAATACTGGGAAAGCAGAAACAAAGTGAAACCTCAAACTGAAAACTATAAAAATGGAGGGGATTAAAATATTAACGTGGAACTGCAGGGGTATTTCCAATAAGAAACAGGAATTTACAAACCATATCAACAACTTCGACATAATAGTCCTCACGGAAATCAAAAAATATAAAAGAAATAACAGTATATATTTTTCAGGATACAAAACAATATCAGAACAAAATCATGATAACTGTGGGGGAATAGCCATCATGGTACGTAATAACCTTGAGATAGAAGTAATAAAAGATATAGACAATAGTAATGAAAAAATAGAAGCTGCAGGCATCAAAATTATAAACACAGATATAAAATTTAAATTGATAGCCTTATACAAGAAACCCAACACACAAATTAATAATACCCAGTGGAATAAAATTATTAAAAAATGTAGTGAAGGTCTACACACCATAATTACAGGGGACTTTAATGCACACAACATAGTGTGGAACTGCCATAACACGGACAAAGCTGGAGAAATACTTTTTGAGGCCATGAATAACAATGGATTAATATGCCTAAACATGGATACGATGTCTAGAGAGGGGTATATAGGACAGAAATCATCAAATATTGATCTATTTTTTGGAACGCCCAGTATGGCAGACATTGCGGAATGCTTTCAGATAGATGACACCTGGGGATCGGATCACTACCCTATAGTGTGTTCAATAGAGACATCGAGAGAAATATATTATAAGAAGACAAACAGAATCACCACGAAAAAAACAGAATGGAAGAGATATATGGAAAGCGTAGAAAAGACGATCAAGGAAAAAGGTGAAGAAGAAATTAAAAAATCAACGAACGAAGAACATCCTCTAAATGACAGATACAAAAGTTTTACAGACATTATAAGAGAGACCATAGACAAAATCACACCAAATGCTGGAGGAAGAAAAAACAGCAAAAAAAAAACAGCCAAAAAGATATCAAAAAATTAAATCAACCTAAGAAATGGTGGGATATTGACTGCCAAGAAGCAATAGATAACAGGAAAAAAGCCTTACAAGATTTAAAAAAAAACAAAAATTGGCATAACTTCATAGAATTTAAAAAACATAAAGCAATAGCGGTGAGAACAATTAAAGGAAAAAAGAGGAAAAGCTTCGAAGAATTTAGTAAAGCAATAAATAAATTTTCCAATATGTCATACGTCTGGAATACAATGAGAATTTTCGAGAACAATGACAAATTAATAAAATGGAATAAATGGACACACAAAAATAGAGAGGAAGAAATCATCAAAGAAATCGATAATTTGCCCCCCCCCCCCCCCCCCCCCCCCCCATCGGTAGAAACCCAAGCAGAAGTACGAAATAGACTAATTCAAAACAACAACAGTATATTGGAAAAGGACTTCACGGAAAACGAGTTGAAAAGAGCTATAAATATGATAAGGAAAAATTCAGCCCCAGGTAGAGATGGGATTGAATACAGAATGATTAAAGAATTGCCAAAGAAAATGCATGAAATAATGTTAAAATTATTTAATGAAATTTGGAGATGCCAGAACATCCCGGAAGACTGGAAAAAATACCAAGTAACATTTATAGACAAAACAGGTAAAGAGAGTGTCAGACCCATAGCATTAACATCATGTGTTGGAAAAATTCTAGAAAGGCTGATAAATGAACGATTGATATGGTGGGCGGAAAGGCACAATAAAATAGAATACGAACAAAATGGATTTAGAAGGGGCAAATCGTGCTTGGAAAATTTGAGTAAAATAACAACTGACATTAAAAACAGTATCAATCAAAATGGATATACTCTGGTTGCCTACTTAGATGTAAAAGCAGCATACGACAATGTAAAGCATAATATATTAATCAAGATATTAGAAGAGTTAGAATGTCCGGTAAATATAACAAAATATATTGACAAATGGATGAAAAACAGAGAAACCGAATATATCATATCCAAGAAACAAACCGAAACACGAATAACACATGAAGGTTTACCTCAAGGTGCAGTCCTAAGCCCTATTTTATACACTTTATACACTCATAACATTCAAAAAGACCTAGCAGACGATATCAAAATAACTAAATTTGCAGATGATATTACCATCTATGTATCAAGTCCAAACAGAGAGACAAACAAAATAAAAATCGAAAGAGCCATAAACATAATAAATAACAACTTAGAAGAATTAGGATTAGAATTATCAATAAGGAAAACAACATTAGTCGAATATAATAAATATGGCATTCAGGACAAAAGGCTAAATATCAAAGTTAAAGACCTTACAATCGAAAACGAAAAAGAAGCAAAATTCCTAGGGATATGGCTAGACAACGGACTTAAGTACCATAGACAAATAGAAGTGGTCAGAGCAAAGGTGAATAAGGCAAATGCCATCATCACATATCTGGCGAGGAAAACGAAAGGTATGGAAACAAATACTGCACTTATGCTATACAAGAGCCTGGTCAGGTCAGTCACAGACTATGCAAGTTTCATCTACTACCCGAATGTAAAGAATATGAGTATAAAATTAGAGAGAGCTCAATTTCAAGGGGTGAGAACTGCTCTCGGATACAGAAACAGTACACCAACAAACGTCATGATCGCAGAGGCTAAGATTCACCCGCTTGAGGACAGAGCCAATTTTTTGGCGAGAAATTTTCTAGTTAAAGTAAGTACATATGGAGATCCAAAATTCGTGAAAGCTTTAGAAGAATTAGAAAGAGGAGAGGCATACAATGGATTCAGAAATCCACTCTACAACAAGAGCGTAATGATCATGGCATGGCAAAAAATTAAATGGCTCAGAAATAAAGTGGGAACAAACAGAAAACACGAGGTTTTTGAAAACGAATATGATATAATAACAAACAGGATATTAGCAGATTTTGAAATTGGATTAGGTAAGAGAGAAGGTGCCCTCAATGACAAGGAGTTAAGTAAAAGTGTGACCGAAAAATATGGGCAAGATAAAAAAAGATCAATCATATATACAGATGGATCCAAAAGAAAAGAGGGAAGATCTACAGGAGCGAGTGTTATTATCGAGGGGAGTGATCAAGCACTATACTGGAGCCTTCCCAAGGAGTGTTCAATATACACGGCGGAAGCTTTTGCGGTGAAAAGTGCATTAGAATATATATACACGATGAACAAGCAAAAATGGGAAGAGGAGATTATTATTATGACAGACTCAAAATCTACACTTCAATCACTTGCAAATAATAAAATAAATGCATACACGAACAAATACATATTGGAGATAAAATATTGGTATGATAAGATAATAAGTGAGATGAAAAGGAATATAATATTCATATGGATTCCAGCACATAAAGGAATTAAGGGTAACGAGATAGCTGATGAAATTGCAAAGGAAGCTACAGAAGAAAAGGAACATGGCAGAATCGACGTACAAATAAGTGATTTGAAAAGTGTGTTCAGAAAAGAAACATGGAACATGACACAAATCACACTGAAACAAGAAGTCAGATATAAAGGAAAGGAGTATTTTAGGAAATTCTACAACGAGAAAGAAAAAAAACCATGGTTCCACAAACTAAACAAAGAGAGATATTTTATCACATTGATAAACAGAATAAGGGCAAATCACTACAATTTGAATATTTCCCTCGAAAGGAAAAACTATGTTGAAAGCGCCAGATGTGATTGCGGATACGAACTAGAAACATTAAATCATACTATATGGCAATGCCACCTATACGATGAGGAAAGAATTAAACTGGGTGAGGAGTTAAGGAAACGTGGATGTAAAGCCCATCAAGACATAGAAGAGATCATTGCTCATAAGGATTGGACGACACTAAATTGTATTTATAAATATATTAAAAGGATCAATAAAAATATATAAAAGCAATACGATAAAATTAAAAAGAAGGACATAAAACAACCCGGAATAGAAACTTTGTGCTATATCACCGAAGAGAAGCTGGAAAGCACGCACATAACCACCACCCGGAGGCAGAGGTGCCATTTGTCGGCTGCAGAGACAGATACTCACACACGCGTACCGTCGTCTGTGTGAGCTCGGCTGTTCGGCTGAGAGAGAGTAATAGAGATACTATTCTCTCTTTCTCTCTCAAACTGCTGTGACGTCATGCTCGGGCCGTTGAGAGAACATGGAAGATAGTGGGGATATACTTACACATGCGTGCGCGTCGTATGTGTGAGTAGCTAGAGATCAACGACGGAAAAATAGATAACTTTCTCACTAATGATATAGATATTATATTTCTGAGTGTAAAATATGATTTCAGGCCCCAAAATAAAGTGAACATTGGAAATGAAATATTTACACATATTTTTTTTATCAAATTTTACAAATAAGCTGGAACATAACAAAATGTAACTGATAATTAAATAATATTTGAATTATATCCAAGCACAATAACAATAAATAAATAAGTACGTGCGATGCTTGAATAATATTTACTGACAATCATTTTACAACACCTTGATGGCGTAGTGGTTTGTTACTAAGTAACTGACATATGCGTTAGAGGGTTCAAATCCTATTTTTCTATTTTTTTTTTTTTTTAATTTTTTTCGTTTCAGCAGAATACTAGTTTATTATTCAGTTGTGATAAAGCGACTTTTTTTCCGAATGCGGACGATGAGTAACGGAGAACAACCTCAGAAAAATAGATAAATTGCTTACTCGTAATTACTTCTGAACGTTAAATGTGATTTCAGGACCCAATGTAAAATGAATCATTGGAGAGGACAAAATTTTTTTTTTTCTTTTTAACAAATTTTATGAACAAGCTGAAACGTAACAAAATGTAACTGATAATCAAATAATATTTGAATTATATCCAAGCACAATAACAATAAATAAATAAGTACGTGCGATGCTTAAATACTATTTACTGAAAATCATTTTACAACACCTTTGATGGCGTAGTGGTTTGTTACTAAGTAACTCACATATGCGTTAGAGGGTTCAAATCCTATTTTTCTATTTTTTTTTTTTTTAATTTTTTTCGTTTCAGCAGAATACTAGTTTATTATTCAGTTGTGATAAAGCGACTTTTTTCCCGGATGCGGACGATGAGTAACGGAGAACAACCTCAGAAAAATAGATAAATTGCTTACTCGTAATTACTTCTGAACGTTAAATGTGATTTCAGGACCCATAGTCCATTGAAATGTTACATTTGACCTTGCATATCGGTGAGCAGTCAATTTTTTTTTTTTGATGTCAAAAGGGAGTTAATGCAAAGTTAAATCCAAGTTTGGGGGATCGCCACCCTTATATTTCGGCCGCCATTTTGAAAAAAGGGGTGCAAATGATTTTACGTAATATCGGCCAAACTACTGGTCGCACAGAAAATTTGTAGGAACATTTTTTGTAGCAAATTAAATTCTCTACAACTTTAGTTATGTATCTTTTGGTCGTAAAATTGAAAATGAAGGAGTTATCAACGAAAATAGATGAAAATTTGAGGACATTTTGTTTTTTTTTTCGTTATAACTTTTTGACTGGTCATTTTACGGAAAAATGACATCAGATCACTTTTAAAGAGGAGATTTTAAGAAATAATTATTTCTTATTACTTTTGCAAATTTGTCAATTTATAAAGGTATTACAGCGCTGCGAAACTAACACTATTCTTCAGTACTCGTCAGTATACATGCATATCAATATAAATGATTAGATATAATTTTCTTTTATTTTATTGATTTTTTTTTATAATGAACTATTTCATTATCGAAATCACAGTGTTGTAAATAATGAGTGATAAATTTTATTTTCCACTGAAAAAATTTAAAATAATTTGTTTAGAACATTGGTAAAAAAATATAATATTTGTATGTAAAGTATATTTTCATTTGTGAATATGCAATGACATTTAATATTTCACAACATAGTAACTACTTGAGTTACTGGTACTTCAGCATTATTCTCCAATCAAAGAGTTGATCGTAGTTTGCTCAGTACAATTGGCGAACGTTTTTTCATCGCTGTATATGGTGGCAATAAAGATGATTCTCTTGATAGTCTTCGATACAAACGATTCACAAAGTTAGTGGCAAAAAATTCATTTAGTTTGTCTTCGCTTCCTCCAACACAAGACACAGCTCGCTTGCACAGCTTCCAAGTATATCATCAGGTCCAGTCATGGCTCGGTAATTACAATGATCCTGAAGTTTGGGGCTGGAAAAAGTATGGACAAATATTGATGCCCGTCCAAAGTTCAAAACCTCCAGCACCCCCTGAGCTTTTAAAATTAATATTTTGTCGATGCAAAGGTAACTGTGGAGATATTTGTGGATGTCGAAAGACAGGTCTCAAATGTTCGGGAGCGTGCTTGAATTCTTCTGGTGAGACATGTAGCAACACCATGAATGTCATCCAATTAATCAACGAGAATGATTTTGAGGATGAACTACCAACAATGGCACCAGTTTCATTTCCAACCTTCCTCGATGATGAAGTATCGGAAGCTAAAGTACCAGTAACTCAAGTAGTTACTGAGCCGCAGCCTGGCCCTTCGAAAAAATTGAGGACACATTGAATTTATTTGTCTACAGATTATTTTGCAGACTAAAAAATTTCCGTAGATTATTTGTTGATTTACATCTATTAAAGTCCTCTAAAATAATTCCATTGCAAAACAAATAGTTGCATAACATGTATTATATGAAAGCCAATGATTGATAATATGATCAAATTATACATTATAAACAAATGTTATTTTTGATCTTTTGAATGCTATGTTGTGAAATATTAAATGTCATTGCATATTCACAAATGAAAATATACTTTACATACAAATATTATATTTTTTTACCAATGTTCTAAACAAATTATTTTAAATTTTTTCAGTGGAGAATAAAATTTATCACTCATTATTTACAACACTGTGATTTCGATAATGAAATAGTTCATTATAAAAAAAAATCAATAAAATAAAAGAAAATTATATCTAATCATTTATATTGATATGCATGTATACTGACGAGTACTGAAGAATAGTGTTAGTTTCGCAGCGCTGTAAAACCTTTATAAATTGACAAATTTGCAAAAGTAATAAGTAATAATTATTTCTTAAAATCTCCTCTTTAAAAGTGATCTGATGTCATTTTTCCGTAAAATGACCAGTCAAAAAGTTATAACGAAAAAAAAACAAAATGTCCTCAAATTTTCATCTATTTTCGTTGATAACTCCTTCATTTTCAATTTTACGACCAAAAGATACATAACTAAAGTTGTAGAGAATTCAATTTGCTACAGAAAATGTTACTAAAAATTTTCTGTGCGACCAGTAGTTTGGCCGATATTACGTAAAATCATTTGCACCCCCTTTTTCAAAATGGCGGCCGAAATATAAGGGTGGTGATCCCCCAAACTTGGATTTAACTTTGCATTAACTCCCTCTTGACATCAAAAAAAAAAAAATTGACTGCTCACCGATATGCAAGGTCAAATGTAACATTTCAATGGACTATGGGTCCTGAAATCACATTTAATGTTCAGAAGTAATTACGAGTAAGCAATTTATCTATTTTTCTGAGGTTGTTCTCCGTTACTCATCGTCCGCATTCGGAAAAAAAGTCGCTTTATCACAACAGAATAATAAACTAGTATTCTGCTGAAACGAAAAAATTAAAAAAAAAAAAAAATAGAAAAATAGGATTTGAACCCTCTAACGCATATGTGAGTTACTTAGTAACAAACCACTACGCCATCAAGGTGTTAAAAATGATTGTCAGTAAATAGTATTCAAGCATCGCACGTACTTATTTATTTATTGTTATTGTGCTTGGATATAATTCAAATATTATTTAATTATCAGTTACATTTTGTTATGTTCCAGCTTATTTGTAAAATTTGATAAAAAAAATATGTGTAAATATTTCATTTCCAATGTTCACTTTATTTTGGGGCTTGAAATCATATTTTACACTCAGAAATATAATATCTATATCATTAGTGAGAAAGTTATCTATTTTTCCGTCGTTGATCTCTAGCTACTCACACATACGACGCGCACGCATGTGTAAGTATATCCCCACTATCTTCCATGTTCTCTCAACGGCTCGAGCATGACGTCACAGCAGTTTGAGAGAGAAAGAGAGAATAGTATCTCTATTACTCTCTCTCAGCCGAACAGCCGAGCTCACACAGACGACGGTACGCTTGTGTGAGTATCTGTCTCTGCGGCCGACAAATGGCATCTCTGGCCTGTAGTACAAACACACACGCACACTCACACAAGCGCCCCGTGCCGCTTAAACGAAACAGCCAGCAGGCATACATTTTCGGCGCGCTGCAGAAAGAGAGGGGGTTCCTCTCCTACGCCGGCAGTCTACCCTCCCTACATCTTACGAATTTTCGATCAGCATCACGTGACCCTGACGCGAGTTCAACATTTTCTACCCATCTAAAAAAAAGTGCACAACGCCGCTAAAGAAGTTTTCACTTCAAAAAAAACGTGTTCTTTATGAGACTGTATCTTAAATAAATCATAAAAAATTCATAACAATAGACTATCTGCAGGTAGGCGTGGTCTATCGGTTCGGGACACTTAGCGCCCGCGGCGGCCTAAGTATGAACAACCGGACGTCAACATTAACGTATAGTTAATACAATTATAATTTCATTTTTGTGAATTATTTAATTATATAAATTTATCAGGTGCTGGAAATAGTGAAAATAATGAATTATAACTGTATCATAAATGTTTCGGTAAACAACAAATGAAATTGACGTTATTCCTATTTACATTTAAACTTTTTGTTGCTGTGCGACATAACCTAACTTATAATAATGAGCAAACGTTATCGTGGCAAAGCGTGCTGTGTAGTTAATTGTGGAAATACACAGATTAATACCGAAAACGTAAAGTTCTATTCATTCTCGCGAAGACCACATACATAAAGCTGAGCAAAGAAAAAAGTGGATTACAGCAGTTCGTAGAATAAAGTGAGTAATTATATTTTTATACATAATTAACATAAATGAATTGCTAGATGTTGTACATTCTACATTGCAGTATACTCATTTTCTTTATTTATATTGCAGTGAAGATGGATGTGAGTGGCAGCCAAATGAATATACAAGGATTTGTAGTGCACACTTCATTGATAATGCCAAATCTGAGCACCCACTCAGCCCAAGTTTCGTACCATCAATTTTCCCTCCATGTTACTTGGAGAGAAATCCATCTGTCAGCTTTATTTCCAGCGCTAAACGAAAGTCAGTTGTATTCAAGAGCATTTACAATAAATGCCTATGAAAGCATACAAGAGTTCATAAAATTGTTCAATTATTGCAACAAATAGAGTTCGTACTTGCATGCAACTATTGCGCACTTTCATTATGAAAACGTTTAAAAGGTTTAATTTAATCTACTTTACTTGTTTCAAAGTTTTATGGTGAAAAAATAGTATGTGATATTTTATGTCTGTATAATTGTAATTATTTAAATGTTTAATAAAATATTGTGCAATTATGTTTAATAATAAATAAATGCGCATAATTAAAAAATGACCATTATTTCATAAAGTAATCAAATATATTTTAAATAACGTACTAATGTTCATTGAAATAAACATTATAATACGTATTCAATTAATGTTTTCCCACTAATATAGAAAATTGAGCAATATTTTCGTCCAAGAGCGGACTCTGCTATGCAACAATTGCACAATTATTTATGTAACTTACATTGGTATAATGATTGAGCAATTATTAGAACAATTTTTTTCAGATGTTTTTTTAATATATGCAATACATGCAATGATATAACTGAATGTTTTTGTAGATTTAACAAATATTTGAAAGTTTCCATCGATGAAAAAGTAGAACCAGAGAGAACTAATACGTCAAAATCTCCGTGTGTAACATCATTAGAAGATTTAAACGAATCACAGTTGGAATATCCATTTGTAGTTGAAGAAAGTGACGGTGCTACGACACCAAAATTTGTCGAAATCGGCATACAAGTATATAGTGTTTCTGAGGACTTGAATGATAATTGTAATTTATTAGTTTGTAACAGGTTTGTCATCGACAATGCATGCGAAGTTCAAATTCAGACAAATCTGCAACCGATGTTACAGAAGAACTTTTCTTGCAACACTGCGAAAGTTTCAGACAAATGTTGCGGATCTAACATAACTTTTGAAGACAAATGTGTTGGCCCTAATTCTAACAATCAAAATAGTAAATCAATAATTCGGTGTAATGAAGGTTTTTATGGAGTGCAGTCAATTGAAAATGACAGTACCATGATTAGCATTGCGGGAGTTCGATTAATAGTATTCCAATTATTGCTGCGATTTATTAGTACTGTCAAAAATGAAAAAATTTCAAAAGAAAATCGTTTGCTATTATTTTTAATGAAAATGAAATTGGGATTGACGACTTCTGCTTTAGGTGTAATTTTTAATGTTCATGAACAAACTGCTTCACGTATTTTCAAATCAATTTTGAAAATTTTAACTACTGAGTGTCGAAATGTGGTAACTTGGCCATCCCGAGAGACCGTTGATGAATTATTACCAGATTCATTTAAAGACAAGTATCAGAATTGTCGTGTGATTATTGATTGCACAGAATTTCCGGTAGAGCAGCCGCCTGAGGTAAATCAACGTGTGCACTTATATTCACATTATATAAAAGGTTTTACAGTAAAATTATTAGTTGGTTGCACTCCAAATGGAAATGTTTCATTTTTGTCAAAAACTTATGGTGGTAGAACAACTGATGCACAAATATAACAAATGAGAGTGGCCTTCGAAATCTTTTGGAAACCAGCGATATGGTTATGGCGGATAAAGGCTTTCTTCAAATTAATACAAAATTAGATGAAATGGGTAATAATGCTGTTCTCGTTATGCCACCTTTTTTACGTAAAGAATATTTCACAAGTACTGAAGTAAAGGAAACTCAAGAGATTGCAAGCGTACGCATACACGTAGAACGAATCATGTACAGAATAAAAACTTATCGTATTTTACATAAGTTAAGTATAAGATTGCTGCCATATATAGATGACATTGTTCTTATGGCTGCTGTTTTAGTTAATTTGCAACCTCCAATATTGGAAGTTTGTACAAATGACGATGTATGTGAATAGGAATTCGGCAGTTGCATTTACTTTAATATAATGAATTAATCAGTAATTTTTGAACAATTTTTATATTTTTTTTGTTTCATTATAATTTTTATAATTAATTTTAATACAAATGAATATCTTGAAACCTATATGAAAATTACAACTATTATTCACTAATAACAAAACATGAAATATGTATAGAAATAACATTTTAATATTGTTGTGTGTTATACGTAATAGATGTTACATATTGCTTGCTGTGCACAGTGTACGAGTTGACAAGTAAAACTCACATAGTCTTAATACATCACAAAATAAATTTTGAACAAACAAATAAATTTTTTTTCTTAGACTTAACATTTGCTCCATCACACTATTTTTGTACATTATTTGTATTTTGTACATTGTTGTTTTCTCTATTAAGCATATCGTATAGTTCAACTAAATAATACGTGAAATAAAATTTTGTCAATAAAGGAATTAGATTCTGTAAAAAATTTTCATCTTTTACTACTATAACAGTGCACGTTCCCTGAGGTGACCATACAAAAAAATCGCAGATCACCATTCTAGTACAATATAATTGTAACTAGCACTGCGTATAGTAGACGTAATTTTTTTCCAATACTACTTTCTCTTCAATTATCTGTAAGTAACTAACATTAATTTCTTTGGATTTTTCATCTACAATAATTTTATAATTGCAAGTTATAGGACACTTAATTTCTAATATTTTTGTAATATGACCAGATTCAATTACTACTCCGTCCAAAGACACTCCTAACCATGGCTGTGATGGTGCTACAAAAAAACCAACATTCTGAACCTTTACATTGTACATTTTATCATATGCAAGTAACGCACACTTTTCTTTCCGCAATCCATACTTGAAGTTAGCATTTTCAGTTGTTCTTTTATTCACGAATTGAACTGCTAAATCTTTCCCTTTTACTTTTTTCATCTGCTTGATGCGATGAGCTTTTTCACTAGCTGTTATCCTTAATTGTCTGCATTCGTTCCATTCAACAGAATCACTCTGACTTTTAGTTCTGATACATGTTGCAATTATTTGGTCGTCATCAAGTGCACCATGATTCGTAAAAAATAATTTATGCTGATCATTAATAAAGCAAAAAGTTTCACCGTACAGTTTCGATACACAAAAACATTCAAGAAAGAATTTTACACATGTTTCGATACGCTCACATTCTTCAATAACATTTCTTTGCTCATTCAATCGTTTTAACGTTGATCTTCTTTCTATTTCTTCCTTATTTCTATTTTCTAAAACTACTATTTCTCTCACCGCACAGTTTCTGTTTTTAAAATCTTCCGGACAGAAATTATAAGCATTCTTCAGGTCTGTAATGAGCTCTGCTTTCGGGGGAAAGAGTTGTGCGCATGTCTTTCCTTTTGAATATAGCTTTTTTGACATTTCAGTAACTAATGGCTTTCCCCATGTTTGCTCAAAACTCGTTTTTGATGTACTTCGATGGTTACAAATAAAATGCAACAATGCATAAATGTGTTTGCATCTTTTTGAGCAACGAGCAACGCGACTGCAGTGCATGTCAATGACATTTCGATTGCTGTCTAGCTACAAATAAAAGTATAAACATTAAATTATTTTCAATTTAATTGTAAATTACAATCCAGCTAATTAAAAAAATATTAGTCTTACGTCAAGCTGAATATGATATGGTGCTGCAGTGACATTAGTTTGGCGTATGCAGAAACCTTTGATTATTGTCGTGTCTTTTTGAATTTCTCGCACATGCATTAGATGATTCGAAGCAATTAATTTCTCACCTTTTCTTTTAGTTGATTGGCGAAAATCGTCAACAAACTTGATTTCTGAAAACCCGGTTTCCAAAATAATATTCATGTCAAAATATTAACCTATAAATAGCATCATTTTATAGCGTCCCAGTCAGCGTGGAATGTTGCTGGAACATGGCAGCGGGAACATTGCATGTGAATGTTGCAGGAATGTTGCTGGAACATTGCAGCGGGAACATTGCATGTGAATGTTGCAGGAATGTTGCTGGAACATTGCAGCGGGAACATTGCATGTGAATCTTGCAGGAATGTTGTAGGAACATTGCAGCGGCAACATTGCGGACTATGGCCATTTCCTAATTAAATGATCACTTATTATAATTAGTGATGCAATTGCATCGAGTTCTTTGGACTATATGTATATTAAATTTGATGATGGTTATAAGTTTGCCATTTGAGTTTTAGTACAGTTTTGCGAACTGGTTATATATGATGAATATTGAAGGAATTTTTTTCTGAAATATATTTGCATGAATATTGAAGCACTGTATCATCATTATGATATATTTTTATATACTTGCATTAATAATTATCAAACAATATTCCTTCACAAGATATTGAATGTTGCTGAAACATTTCTGCAACATTCCTGCAACGTTCCCGCAATGTTCCTGCAACCTTCCTGCAACGTTCCCGCAACATTCATGCAACACACGTGCAATTATTATACAATATATATATATATGTTTTGCAATATTTATAACGTACTGAATTGCTCATTAATAGTTGGCCATTTCAGTTTTAGTAAAGTTTTGCGATCTATTACATGAATATTATACAGGGATATTGAAGGAATTTTTTTCTGAAATATATTTGTATGAATATTGAAGCACTGTATCATAATTATGATATATTTTTATATACTTGCATTCATAATTAATGAACAATATTCCTAATTCACAAGATATTGAACATTACTAGGGAATGTTGCTGCAACGTTCCTGCAACGTTCCCGCAACATTCCCGCAACATTCCTGCAACCTTCCTGCAACTTTCGCGCAACATTCCTGCAACCTTCCTGCAACGTTCCCGCAACATTCCCGCAACATTCATGCAACACTCGTGCTTTATTATATAATATTCATAATTGCATGAATATTGCAGCACTGTTTCATAATTATTAGAATGTTACATTTTCCACATTCCAATATAGGCAAAGTGGATGTGCGTATGTGTCAACATTTGGCACCATGGCATTTTATTGTGCCGGCACGTCACAATCAAATTTATACTCTCGGAGCATGTGTACTGTGAAAATTGTGGAATCTCTGTATCGAATTTTATGCCTGATTATTGAAAAGTTAAGTATAATTTTTACTTGAAATTAAAATATTTTGAATACCAATTAATATTTTTAAAATTTCGAGTGTTCACGATTGTGAGTTAATATTCATCTACGTCCGTCGTTTACATAACCTAAAAAATTTAACTGAGAAGTGTTTTTTAACTGTACATAATTTTTAGTCATTTGATGTCTGTTCATATATAATCGAAAAAAAAAAAAAGAAAAAAATAATAATAAGTGAAAGGTATTATTATTAATAAAATAGAATAAAATCCAAAATATAATTTTTCAATCCTCAATATATTCCTGCAACCTTCCTGCAACGTTCCTGCAATGTTCCGTGCAACGTTCCTGCAACATTCCAAACGTTGCAGAGAGGCGGACATAGGAACGTTGCAGGAATGTTGCAGGAATGTTGCTGCAACGTTCCCTGCAATGTTTAACGTTGCGGATGTAACATTCCTGCAACATTCCTGCAACATTCCACGCTGGCTGGGAAGTTACTCAAATATCCTTGAATACTGAAATTCTTACTTTTTTTTCAGTCAATATTTTCAACCAAAAGCCATCAATTACACCTTGCAGATAAGGTTTTGTAGTTTACGAGACTCTACTCTTATTTCCTGATGTATGATTATTAATTCTCGAGTAATTGATAGTCGAAATAACCTAAATATTCGTAATTTTCGAGCGTAGTATAATATCAATTTTATTTTATATATTCCGATAGTGAAATGTCTCTAGTAAAAATATCGATGATGAATGCATATTGGTTTCATTGATGTACTGTATATGGCTATCAAATAGATAGCGCTTCCGTAATCACTCTGATAACAAAAGCATAGTGTCACTGTATGATTCATTCTCAGAATGAATTTCTGTCTGCCAAACAAATGATTCTGATACAACTAGAAGACTGAAACATATCATATATTATAGTATTCGCAAAATTCTTTCTTCAATATTAATTCATAGATATCAATTGCTTTTAATATCAAAATTCTATTAGTTGTTCAGCTGACGTGAAAATTAATTTTTTCAATTTTTCATTTTATCAATATGGAGCATAGAAAATATAGAAAGTTCATCGCATCAGGTTCTATTGTATCAGTTTTGTCATTCATATTAGTGTGTATATCATTCACTTCTGATGATTGGATAGACGCAAAAGGTTCTGTTGTAAATAAGTCAACTGCTGATCATTATTTGGATTCTATCATTCACTATGGTCTCTTCAAAGGAACATTAACTAGAACAATTTTGTCAAGCTCAATGATCTACAATATTTATTGTAAGTAAATTCGCGAAAAAAGAATTATCAAATATTAAAATATATGAATAACATTTTTATATTTCAAATGATTATCCAAATCCATTTATTAATTTCACTATGTCATGTTTTTATCCAAGTCGGAGGATCTTTTTATATTCCTTCATTTGTAGTTACTTGTGTGTGGAAAGAAAATTTATGTGCCTGGAGTTGCTTAAAAGATGAAGATTCTCGTTTGGATGAGGTGAATGCATTGATTAGAGGACGAAAGCCAACTTTTTCATGTTCACCAATATCTGTCCTGGTGTGGTCAGAGTCGCGATTTGGAATTCAAGATCGGAATAATACAAATGGTCAGGATGATTAGTAATTTGTTTGAAACTGCAAACCGAAAGAAAAGCTTTAACTGATATTTTTCAGATACGTATAACAGAAAATTATTGAATGCTGGAATGAGTTTTAGTGCAGAATTGTTGATCATCCTAACGATGATAAGTCTCTCTATATGTGCCATCCTCGGCATAGTAAATTATGAGAGATCTCCCGAACGAGAACTATTTAATTTATCGGTATATGTTACCTTTTTTTTTATTTAGTATTCTAAATAATTCATTCATTTAATTTAACATTATATTGCTACATATGAAATGTCAAATTCATCGAATTCATTATTTGTTTCTCAGGGGGTAATTTTGTCATCGATTGTTGCATTCGCATGTAATATTGTTGGACTCACAGTATATGGATGTTATTTCAACTATTCGATAAAGGAGAATATTGCAATACTGGACACAATCGTTGGTGAATATGAATCATCCGCGAGTTTAGGATCTGGCTATTGGTATGAAAAGTTATTTATGTGAATTGATTCATTACATTATATATTTGTCATTTCCGCAAATTAATTCAATCAAGTAGTTCAGTTTTATTTTCTAAAGCAGGTTGTTTATGATGGGATGTTTGTTAAATCCTATGACAATTTTATTGCTGCATATGAGAAAGGCTTTATTAACAATGGAAAATCGAACAGAAACTGTTGTCATTGTTGCAAGAGTTAACGATCCAACGACAGTTCTCTATTGATTTATTATGTACATTATAATGGTGGCCTATCCGAAGATAACTGGTGTTCGAATAATTTGACGATATAAAAACTCGACGTCACATTACCTTATCCAATAGCTTATAATCCTGGACACTACAAAACGGTTGCCATCCCAGAACTTGAAAAGCGACACATCCAAAAACCATGGGAAAGTCATTATAAGAAAAGTCAGATATATACGAAACATGAATGAATACAACATTTGATAAATAAATTGTATATGATGAAATGTATTCATAATTAAATCGAGCAAAAAAATAAAACCATTTGATGTTCACATTCTATTTTAGAATCATACTGCAGTTTTAGAAGATTCAATATAATGAATAATAAAAAATATAGTTCAGTTCAATTGATCCGAACTTTTTTTGCTCGAATTTAATAAAAATAAATTAAGAAAAAAAATGAAAATAATAAACAAATGATGCGTGAAGTCCCTACGCGTCGATGAAGTGAAGCTTCACACAATGAAAATTAAAAACAGAGGTTATTTTTTTTAATTGATTTTTTATATTAATACTTTCTACAGTAATACATTTAAATGCAAATTTCGTTATAATTTGTCATTTTCTACAATCATTTATTGAGGGGAAACTTCTTAATCGACTTCGGAAACGTTGATAGTTAAACCTTAAATGTTAATTGTTGAACGTTAAATACTAATGTGGAGGGGGAACCTCGACGCATGCGCAGTAGCAATATTTCAATTTACCTGATGAAAATACATAGACAGCATAGCACTGCTAGCGCGCATGCGTCATAGATCCTTACTTCAGGTAAGGTTAAATTTTAAATTTAACACTACAATAAAAAAAGAATGTGTACTTGACGCATGCGCAGTAGCAAAATTTCCTGTTCCATGATGAAAATACATAGACAGCCTAAAATTGTTAATGCGCAGACATCATAGATGCTCATCTCAGGTAAGGATAGGTTCAAAGTTTAACGCTTCTATAAAGGAGGCATGTATACTTGGTGCATGCGCAGTAGCAAACTTTCAATTTATATGATGAAAATACATAGCCTAAAATTGTTAATGCGTAGGCGTTATAGATGTTCATCGCAGGTAAGGATAGGTTTAAAGTTTAACGCTACTATGGAGGTATGGAGGGCAGAGGTATGGAGGGTAGTTATAAACAAATAACCTGAAAAATTTAACTGAGAAGTGTTTTTTAACTGTACATAATTTTTAGTTATTTGATGTCTGTTCATATAATCGAAAAAAAAAGAAAAAAATAATAATAAATGAAAGGTATTATTATTAATAAAACTGAATAAAATCCAAAATATAATTTTTCAATTCTCAATATATTCTTGCAATGTTCCGTGCAACGTTCCTGCAACATTCTAAACGTTGGCTGGGTGGATTAAAATAGGAAAGTCAGTTCTCCGACGATCACCAAAAAAAAAAAAATCTCCGTCAGGCATCGAATTGAAAAGTTCTCCGACTAAATTAAACTGCGATAGAAGTTCTTTCTAAAACATCAACTTACAAAGAAAACTTCTCCGCTAATCATCAGATCGATTAGCTATCCAAGATTACTCGAAGTCTAAGTTTTATAATAAATATTAAAATAAATAATTCGTAGTTGATCTATAAAATCAATAAATTTTATTATTCAAGTACAAACGGCACATCATGCTTTCGGGGATAATAGAAATCGAGCGAAGTTAAAGTTCTCGCTCAGTAATAAAAATCTGAGAGTAACATTGTGCGCGTTTTGTTTCGTTTAAAATAAAATAATCTGAAGATAATAAATAATCAATAAATCAATCGATCGGAGTTCTCATTAGATAAGTTCTAATATTATAAACATTACAAATTAGATAAAAATAGAATTATTTTTAATTAAGCTAAATTTTAAGTGACTTGATGTTAATTAAAGTTTCATTCTTGTGTAATTAAGTGAATAAATAATAATATTAAGTTTAAATCTATGCCACATAAAACATACATTTTCAACCCGCTAACGACCATCTTCACAATTCCACTAGTTTCTGGAGAGAATCTACTTTTCTGAAGAACAATAAAATTCCTATACAACTCAACGAAACAAACAATAAATATAGTAAGGTTGATTAAAATACTCTCGAACAACGCAGTGATTGACTCTCAACCAATCTAGGAGCAGAGGCGGCAACTACAAATGTGAATTCAACATCAAGGTAAGTCTTTCTCCATAGTTCGTGTGTTCCAGGACGTAACACTCCCACTGCTCACACTCGCACTCATCTGTATATTCTCTATTCACGCTCATTACGTTCATACTAATACATTTTCATCCGTAAAATCCGTATTAATATAATTTATCGATGTGTGGCAGGCCACAACATCACACTTTATAATATCGCAAGTGCTAAAATGTAGACTCCCGATCAGCAGCGCCGATCTCGTGGAGAATTATCGTATCCGACGTTTCCTCATTTTCAATGATACAGATTTGGTGAAAACGGGTATTCCGATCGTTCTCCTTCTATGTAGGCTTCGTGGATAGTATCATTCACAATAAAAAATTTTTTGTGAAAGTCTACTCAGAATTTTTGTCAAAATTCTTTTCACAAAAATTGTACCTAAACAAGATGTTCGAACCACACATTATTCATGTGACTCGATTTAACTCCAATAATGTGTCGAACACTCAAAAAATTGAAAAATATGTTGACTCCAAATATATATAGTTTGGGAGACCAAAATTTAGTGTGTGTTGTGAATGATTAGTTCAAAGGAAATTATATTTAAAGATGGAATAAAATATTTTTGATAAGGTAGTGGACTGTATTTGATAAGGTGAAGGATCGTAGCTCCAGATTTTTGATCAAGAAATAATGTGCACGTGGTTGACTCTTTGAATTATAAAAGATATAAGTTGAATTTATTTAGCACACAAATAATGATTTTAAACACAAATAATACTGTTGGTTTTGATTTGTTCAATATTACTAATTGTTTCTCTGTCTTTTAATACTGATTTGATTGGCACAGATTGATTTGCACAGGGAAATTCTTTTTGGTGAAAAAGATGATGAAATACTTGTATCACCGGTGCACATACACTTTTTCCACGTGGTCGTAAATTACATAGGCCGGTGAATTGATTATCTCACTGATTAATTATCGATTTGATATCTAGTTGTATTGATTCTTCTCTATGTTTGATTAGACGTGGTAGTGTAGCTGTTTGATTGGATCTTAAAAGTTGAATTTAATTCCTCAATGATGAAAAGATAATTTCAATTATAATGAACATATAAAAATATGTCAATGCACGTTGAGCGTTGCTTTTTGATAGAGAGAAAAAGTAGTTCTCTACAAGTGCATGCTGGATTGAATATACGTCAATGACCATAGGCGATAATGCAATTTGGTTACTGCGCATCTGCTGTTATGCGCAACAAGTGTGCGTAGATGATCAGTTACAGTGCGTCTATTGTATTAATACGGACGTTGCAATGCTATAGTGGATAGCACAATAGGCGACGCACTCAAAAGTCGCACTAAAGAATAGTGCAAAATGTCTTGTGACTTGAGAGGTGCTGTCCTACATTGATCAGTTCTACAATTAGTAGTTTGAATCCGCAACAGTGTGAATATTATCTTTCTCACCTGTAAAGGAAGGAACGACATTTAAAGTCTATTTCTCGTAATGCCAATAACTTTTTTACAGTTCACAATATTTATTGGATGACTAAGCCTGGTTAATCAACTTATTCACACGTGTCTTAATTCAATGTATCTCTCTCTCCCTCTCTTTATCTAATTTATCGTGGTCAAAATATGTACCCAACATTTTTATTAGAGTTTACGCCATTCTTCATCGCTTCCCAGTCAGCGTGGAATGTTGCAGGAATGTTGCAGCAATGTTCCGAACCTTGCGTAACATTCCTGCAACATTCCAGTGGCAACGTTGCAATATGAATGTTGCAGAAATGCAGGAACATTGCAGCGGCAACATTGCGGACTATGGCCATTTCCTAATTAAATGATCACTTATTATAATTAGTGATGCAATTGCATCGAGTTCTTTGGACTATATGTTGTAATGAGGTGGCCAGGCCGCTCTTTGCTTTCATTTGCGTCCGAACATATTTAATTGTTCTTTGAAGAAAGATGTGTCAAAGGGAGTATATGTGTCCGGAATGAGTGCAAAAGTGACGATCAACTTTACCTTCACGTCCAAGTCATACCCGCTACCGTCAATCAAAGGAGAGCAGGAACGTTCCTGGAACCTTCCTGCAACGTTCCCGCAACATTCATGCAACACTCGTGCAATTATTGTACAATATATATGTATGTATAATGTATATATTGTGACGGTCACCTTCCCTCAAAAAGGCTAGAATCCGGATATCTAACCCTTTATTCCGGGGTTACCGTCAACTTACTCTTTTACAAGAGATGCCAACCCAGTTACACTAACCTGAAAGAATCCGGGGGAAATTCTCAAGGCTCTGAAAATAATATTGCATGCTAAAATAATATTAATAGGAATAATTTGGACTATACATGATTTATTTAATATTGAAATGACTTTAGATATTTATTAATTGACCGAAATAAATTTGAATGGTAAAATATAATATGATGAAAATGTTGACAATAATTTTGATATTGGTTTGACCTTTTCTAAGGGCCAAACCAATATATTTTCTATACAATATATTTTCTTGACTCTTCTGACTCTAAATTCTCTATACAATTTACTCTCTTTCTAATAATTTCTCTCTATTACTCTACTTTCGTCTCTTTATGCGTGGCGTTCACCGGATGGGTCTACAAGACCCGATTTTGACTTCATACTATTTCATTCGTTATATAATTGCATTCATAACCCATACTTTCCATACTCACACACTGCACACACTTGACTAGCCGGTTCCACACGTGGTTGTATGCTCGGCTGCTGGCTGGAACCTCCGAAGTAGTCTGTTAGGGTACTCACCCTGCCGATATTCCACTAGCTATTTGGTCATACCTCGCCAAATCAGCCCGATCATAACATCCGCAAATGTTATAATCACTCCTTATCCGGGTGACCTCCCCACTTCTCTTGACTCCATCCTTCGGTTGCGGTCTTGCCGTGGCATACAAGAACGCACACTTGACACACGTGCTGATTGTACGGTGAAATCGGAAGTAAGTACAAATTTTACGGCAGCGTCGTTCTCAGCCTCGACGTCCCTCTCCATTGTCTACAAATTCCATTACCCCACTTTTCAGTCAAGTGGAATATTATTTCGACTGAATTCTGGACAATATTCGCTGGCCAATGTGTTCGTCTCTCTCTCCCTCGAGCCTTCCGTGGCTCTCATTATGGTCCTTCTCAAGAGTTACTTTACTTTTGTGGCAATAGGCGATTCCGGAGCTCTCCTTTGATTGACGGTAGCGGGTATGGCTTGGACGTGAAGGTGAAGTTGATCGGCACTTTTGCACTTATTCCGGACACATATACTCCCTTCCACACATCTTTCTTCATATAAACAATTAAATATGTTCGGGCGCAAATGAAAGTAATGAGTGGCCTGGCCACCTCATTACAATATATATATGCTTTGCAATATTTGTAACGTACTGAATTGCTCATTAATAGTTGGCCATTTCAGTTTTAGTAAAGTTTTGCGATCTATTACTTGAATATTATACAGGGATATTGAAGGAATTTTTTTTTGAAATATATTTGGATGAATATTGTTGCACTGTATCATATTTATGATATATTTTTATATAATTGCATTCATAATTAATGAACAATATTCCTAATTCACAAGATATTGAACATTACTGGGGAATGTTGCTGCAACATTCCTGCAACGTTCCCGCAACGTTCCCGCAACGTTCCTGCAACCTTCCTGCAACGTTCCCGCAACATTCCTGCAATCTTCCTGCAACGTTCCCGCAACATTCCCGCAACATTCATGCAACACTCGTGCTTTATTATATAATATCCATAATTGCATGAATATTGCAGCACTGTTTCATAATTATTAGAATGTTACATTTTCAACATTCCAATATAGGCAAAATGGATGTGCGTATGTGTCAACATTTGGCACCATGGCATTTTATTGTGCTGGCACGTCACAATCAAGTTTATACTCTCGGAGCATGTACTGTGAAAATTGTGGAATCTTTGTGTCGAATTTTATGCCTGATTATTGAAAAGTTAAGTATAATTTTTACTTGAAATTGAAATATTTTAAATACCAATTAATATTCTTAAAATTTCAAGTGTTCATAATTGTCAGTTAATATTCATCTACGTCCGTCGTTCAGACAACCTGAAAAATTTAACTGAGAAGTGTTTTTTAACTGTACATAATTTTTAGTTATTTGATGTCTGTTCATATATAATCGAAAAAAAAAAGAAAAAAATAATAATAAGTGAAAGGTATTATTATTAATAAAACAGAATAAAATCCAAAATATAATTTTTCAATTCTCAATATATTCCTGCAACCTTCCTGCAACGTTCCTGCAACATTCCAAACGTTGCAGAGAGGCGGACATAGGAACGTTGCAGGAATATTACAGGAATGTTGCTGCAACGTTCTCTGCAATGTTTAACGTTGCGGATGTAACATTCCTGCAACGTTCCTGCAACATTCCACGCTGGCTGGGTTGAAGTACCGAAAGAACTCGCGCTTTCAACACAGCTCAAAACTAAGCTAGTATCTGTATTGATATTTCCCATTTTTGATGACTGTTATGTTGTATATAATGATATGACGTCTGAATTAAAGATTAAACTTCAAAGACCAATGAACACAGCCATTCGATTCATATTTAATCTACATAGAGATGATCATATTGCGCCATACCGCATGAAGTTCAAATGGCTCAATGTCAGTGATATAAGGATATATCTCATGTGCATTCTAATATATAAGATTCACTATGGTATCACTCCGGATTACTTAACTGGCATATATGAGCGGAAGAGAGAGTCAACCAGATGCTCAATGCGAAATACTTGTTCAGCCACTTTCCCATATACCAAATCATTGCACATCGATCTATGCGAATTCTTTTCATTTTACAGGAGTACACTTATGGCATTCTTTGCCGGTAGATATAACATCTGTCACCTCGCTACCAATATTCAAAAGTAAATTATATTATTACTTGATAGAAAAACATTCAACTGATGATGACTGAAAAAGATTTAGGCTTGTTCAATAATTAATAGTTATCACACCATAAACTTATTCTTTGGTTCAATGCCACTGTTATCGAATGCTCTTCATTTCTTTTTCATAATGAATACATCGCAATCGCTGTTTCACTTTGTATTCAGTTTTTATTCTTATTTACTTATTCACTATCATTTATATTTGTTAAATCACTTACACTATTATTCTTTTGCTGTTTATTACATAATTATAATTTCTTCTAAGCATGATCTTGTTACATCTAGTGTTCCAGTATGTATCAATTAATATTGTATATCATGCTACTGTATTTTCAAATTTTGCTCCATGACTGCTTGCTAGGGCATATTAAACTTATCTATCTATCTACCTATTGTTACGTCCTAGATGTGATTTTTTGACGTTGAGACGAGTGTTTAAATACTTTATTTGTTAAGGGATCGTTGCCCGCCACTGCTATGCGCAGCTGAAGTGAAAGGATGTTGACAAGTGAATGAGGATGTTTCATTTCAAGAACAATTGGTTAATTTTATTTATATTTATTAACAATACCTTTGAATCGGTGATTACAGATGATACAAGTAGATGAGTGAGGCGGGTTCTGGCTCAAAATTGATCCGCGAGAGGCACCCCTATCGGGGTTCTGTTCTAAGCTAATAGGGAGTGGGGGGCTCTGCTTTACCATCTCGGGAATCTGTACTGTAACAGCGCACTTTGATGACTCATGTGTCATCACATAGGGGGGTTTTCTCCAAAAAAGAGCAGCTACAAGTTCTTTGATGTTATTTGTCCGATTTGGCCTTTAGAAAACTATTGTATGCGCATAATTTACTGATAACGTGATGGTTATATTGAATGACTCATATGTTATTCATAGGAGGGGTTTCAGATTACTATGCTTCGGTTTCCACGAAAAAAAGCAGCTACAAATACTTTGATGATATTTGGCCTTCAACTTCCCACTCTCTGCATTTTGCTCTTGTATAAATAGTGAAGGTGGTTGAAGTCGGGATATCATTCTACTTGCAGATTTTGTAAGAGTATAATAGCTCATTCGAAAAAAGTGTTAGTGAAAAATGTATGACAAGAAGATTTTCGAGAATCTCATCGAATCGACGAAAAGTGCATATGAAGCACTTCTCTCAATTGACTCTGATACAACAAATTGTTCGTTGATTACCACCTGGGAACGGATCATTTGTAATGAAAATTTTGAGTGTTTAAATAGATTTTTGATGACGGCACACCTGACTGTGGGTGAGAAATCTCACATATTGGCAATTATTGCGCATCTCAAATCATTAAGTGTAAAAATCAGCGAGCATCAATGGAACCGCTGCCAGGCCTATATCGTTGGTGGTAACATTGGAATTAATGATAATCGTATTCAATGGAATGACGCCGAAACGGCATTCAATAGTCGAATTAAAACTGGTATCATTATAAATCTACAGCAGAAAGATTTATCAGCATTATTATCAGACACCAAACAAATGATAATCGATAGGGTGAAACCAATATTGCAAAATGATGGAAATGTAAAATTGAATGTTGTATCAGCATGTCGTTATAAAAGAATTAAGAATGGTGAATCAATTGAAGAAATTAAATATTTTAATACGAAAAATACACCAATTTTCCTGTCAACTAATATGAATAAGTGGTTCAATGTCATTGTTAGTGAACGCCTTTTGAAAAAAAAATGAAAGAGTTTGAAGAGCGTGATTCAGGATGGACAATGTTTGAGATAATCAATTTAATGGTGAATATTAATCAATACTAAATGATATTAAATTAATAAAAGCTGTTGTGAATATGAAAAATGACGATGAATTTTGTTTCTTGTGGGCAGTGACATCAGCACTTCACCCAGCTTTTCGAAACCGAGACAAAATGTCATCCTACCCACATTTCAGTGCTGTGAACCTCAACTATGAGGGACTATATTTCTCATTCGCTTTATGTGATGTCACCAAATTCGAGAAAATAAATGATTTATCAATATATGTTTACGGTATTGAACGCGATTATAATACACATTGTGATGTGGCGGCTTACCACCCATCATATTTTCCATATATTTGCCATATACTTTTCGCTCAATTTCTTTCTTTCTTATTCCCTATACCCAATAAGCCACGCGGGGTGTTCCAAAAACAAGGAGAGAGCATTATACACTTACCGCTCGGTGTAAGATTGCTCGCGTGGGAAGTCAAAGAACATATTCAACGGCATCCAACACCGGACGCACAGTATCATTGTATTCAGCAACTAAATCAGATATTATGTCAATCCACTTGTATGTTCCACAAAGACTGAATTGTTTTCACATTTTATTTTTTAGGGTACGATTGAAAGAAGAAAAAGAAAAAAAAAACATTCATATTGAAGCTTTTAAATTGCTAAATGTTGAATACAATTCAATATTGTATTGTTTCATGAGTAATTTGAATTTTTTGTTGTAGAAATCTTTTCCTCAAGCAACATGCAGTTTTTTCGGTGTTCATCCAGTATTCAAGATGGATTTCATTGCATTTGTAACTTCTCTTCCATTTTCAGCCTTTAAAGGTATGGTTCAAGCAAACTTTGAGGATATATCAATCACTGTTAGCAAGGTACTTGCAACCATCATTTTTCGTTGCATAGGTTGTCATGTCAACGAGATCTGCTTACCAAGTTTCATCCAATCCCCTCATATCAACATGACGTCGAGCATAACGTACACGAGCAGGTTTATGCAGCTCTTCCACCAATGCTACCTTTCCATTCATCATGTTTTTTTCCTGTCTCATTGATTAGTGCTGCTCCTATTGTTCATAGTTCAACTGTCGGTCGTCGGATGTAAAATGGCGTCTGATTGTTGAGACAAATGTTTTTGAATGTTCGCCTCATGGTATTACTTCAAATTTTTTGAACATCAATATCATGGCGTATACATGTAATATTCTTCTTTGTTTCGAACGTTTTTTTGTTCCTCACGATATTGCTGTAAATTCTTTTTTTGAATATCAATATCATGGCGTATAGATGCAATGCAATATTTTTCTTTTGAACATCGTAGTTATTGCGATTCTTTGAACATCAACATCATTACGTATAGATGATATAGTCTGCTGAATTTGTTCAAGTTCATGATTGATTGTAGTCATCAGGACTCCGAAAAACGCTGTATCATTTACATATTCAGGATTAGCAACATTACATAACCTTTTATTCTCCATGTCATACGTCAGTATGACCATCAATGATGACTTTTAGTCCGGGAGGCAGCGACATAAATTTGGCACATATTTGATAAACATTTTTTTTATTAAAAAAAGTGCGTTAATGGCATGTACGCTCAGGAAACGACGTTCAGTCGTCAGCGTAGTGGTGGGTGTGGGTGGTGGAGCACGTGAAAAATTTCGTGAAAAAGTATATTTGATAAAGGCTGAAATTTTATTTGTTAGCTAATGATGTTGTAAAACAATGAAAAATTATGTTCAGTCATTGTTTTGCAAGTGGAGAATGCTTTCAGTTATTGACATAAAGAGCGCAAACAAAAAAAGAAAAAAAAGTTATTTGATGAACAATAAAAATTTTTTGACACATTATAATAACGATATAAATGAGGAAAAATTAATTCAGCCGGCTGTGAGGCGAGGGGAAGACCTTCAGTTGATGCATTTAACATCATTCGCGACGAGCGAAGCTGAGCGTCCACCAATCTTTTCCTGGCATCAGCTGAATAATTTTATCTTGCATAAGAATGAAAAAATATGTGCAGCCGTTCAAAAATTAAAAAATAAACAACGCGAATCAGAAATTACGATTTTTTTTTTTTAAGTGAAAACTTCTTTAGCGGCGTTGTGCACTTTTTTTTAGATGGGTAGAAAATGTTGAACTCGCGTCAGGGTCACGTGATGCTGATCGAAAATTCGTAAGATGTAGGGAGGGTAGACTGCCGGCGTAGGAGAGGAACCCCCTCTCTTTCTGCAGCGCGCCGAAAATGTATGCCTGCTGGCTGTTTCGTTTAAGCGGCACGGGGCGCTTGAGTGAGTGTGCGTGTGTGTATGTACTACAGGCTGCTACGTGCATGCACGGCAGTGATGTGGTGGGAGCATCTAGTGCGTGGCGCCTGCGCACTAGAAATTTATCGCTCACCATGCTGAATGTGATGGTTACTGTTGAATGCTGATCAGCTGATGGCTCGACCGTCTATATAGTTGTAAAATTCTCATATATAAAGTGTTTAAAATATGGAACACATAAATGATAGTACTTCTATATTGATAAATAAAGCAATTCGTCCGAAATTATCCCCTAACCATTCCAAAATATTAAAAAATGTACAACGTTAATGTTCAAGTTTTCACTTCTGCCGGCACTCCCGGAGTGCCACAGATCATTTGTTTTTTTTTTTTGACGCATCAAACAGGGTGGAAAGGTGGAAAGGAAATTTTGCATAAATATACTGGGATTTGATGTATATCATAGAGTCAACACCATTTCTATCATTTTTATCATTTCAATCATTTATTAGTTTGAAAAAAACAAGTAATGGAAAATTGTGTGTTAAAAAATATTAAGGAAAAAAATTGAGAAAAAAAAAATAAAGATCATGAAACTCGTTCTGAGTCACTGAAGTCATCCACAATTTAAGTTCAATTATACATTTGTAATTATTATGTACATCATTCTTATATAATGACAATCATTATAATAATAAATTTTAAAATAAAGTTGATCCCACTTTTTCGCTAGCATATTAACTTCCGTGTTTTATTGTGCAAATATTTATGTATATTGTTTATTATCATTTGATTAAAATGAAATATATGATAGTATTTATCATGTATTTGTGGGAAATACTCGACATCTGGTTGTTATACAAGAGCGAATTATTCAGCTGATGCTGATGATTTTGCCAAAGATATATATTAATTCATGTGTTTCATCACATTTATAATTTGAATTCTATTTCCTAGTGCGACTGTGACGGTAAAATTTGTTTAGAGGCGTACATACAGATTATTTGTTTATTTTATTAATGTTCATACCTGATGCGGCATATGCCCAAATTTTTGAGGTGTTCGTAGCGTTCCATCACCCACACCCATCGTTTCTGGAAGGGCTGAACACTGTTTCGCGCATGTACTCATAATAAACTACTATGGAAAAAAATTTCAGATTCTATCAAATGACTCGCTTCATAATGTCGCTGCCTCTCGGACTATTTGAATCCAAAGCCAGGAGGGCCGCGATTACTATCTTTGTTAACAACTTTTGTTAATTTTCGTCCAAATATATCTACACTCATTTCCCTACCTCATCGGTTGTTTCAGTTCAATAGTTGATTGATAAATGAACTGAAAAAAGTATGTCATAGTAATTATTAAATAATTTCTGCCTCTCGTAATTCCTAAATGATAGAGATGATTTCATTCGTATGAATAAAATTGCCTGCTGCTTGAGTTGTTAAGAGTAAACGAAGACGGTTGACGAGTTCGTTTGGATCATCCTAATATACATAATCAATTGCTTCATTACTATTCTTACTAATTTTATAGTAGAGTAATGCTTTCCCAATTCTTCATCTCAGCTTCATTTTCTTTTGCGGTGATGAAATGGACTTTGCGATGTAATTTTGATATTTCAAACCTCTATCTGATATGAGACTCGCATCCGCTGGATCATAACGTTTGTGCTTGTATGTTGGTTGAATGAATGATTTTGATATAATTTTGCTTGTCAATATCATTTATGAGTGGTTCATTTGGCGTTTGGTAAATAACAATTCAATCAATTCAGGTTTTTTTGGATATTGTTCATTAGCAACATAAATCATGTTATCTTTGAACTCAATAGATGAATCACCCATCAGTAAACGATTATCTTTCAATTTACGAACGCCAAATCTCGTATCCAATCCTTTTTTGTTGCTGAACAACTTCTTCAGATATAATGTCGAATTATTTTCATGTTGTTTTAATGGTGAACTTTCAAATGGAATATCATCACTCTCAAATTGATTGATTGTTTTATTCAATTCACTATTATTGAATGTGTGATCAATTTCAACTCCATCATCATTCTCACGCACAGCTGTTGTATATGTTTGATCTATCTCTTCTTTCGGAATTATATCTGTCGTTTCATCTTTAATTTCACGTTTCAACTGATTAGAGGTAGTTATCAATTTTTCCAAAGGTGTCACTACTGGTTTGAAAACTTCTCTTATTGCTTGCTCTGTTTTGTCTCTACCCAACTTAATCATTTTGTGCTTTTGTCGAATAATATCACTTGTTTTCACTATTCGCTTCAATATATCTTCTTCTCTTTCCTTATGATTCCTATTCGCCATGTTGATGTATTCAAGTTCAAATCAGAACTGTAGGTAGCATTGCCCATACAATTCAATTTAGACTTATGAAACAATCAAATCCATTTATGTATCTCCCACAATTAATATCACTGTCTTTGTCAATCACCATGAAACTATATTTCATATTCCAACATGCCAAACATAAATCCCGGAATTGTGTATATGAATGAGTAGTTAAATGGAGATGTGCACTAATTGTTATAATTGTATGTAATCTTTAATGGTGATGTTTTACATTGTTTTTTATTACAAGAGATGCTTTCGTTTCATTTATACTATGGAGGATAGAGGAAACGTTACATAAGACTGTATTGCCTTGCAGCGTCTGCTCATGCACACATATACATGTGGCGTCTCACGTCACTGAATAAGAAAATTAAAGTTCAAAAGGATCGCCACTCAGTCAAACGGCGATAAAACGTACTTCGACCATTGAGGTGTGGAGTGAATAAGAAGACTCACTCTCACTCGTGAAACAGCCGCTCATCCATCAACAGCAACACAGCTACAGCTATTGGGACTTCCAGGATCCGTTGGCGGCGCTGTTTATCAAAACAATCATGGCCGCCAGTACGTAGCTGTCAAAAGTTATAAATTTATTATTTTCGTTGTGTTTTTATATTTTAACAATCTAAGATAATGTTGACAGTTGCATTATATGAGATTTTTAAATTCCTGAATTCGACAGCTGCTTCGCGTAATATTGTGGAAGGCGAACAGCTAGTAAATTCGAAATTAATAATAATGTGTGGAACAACCGAATTGACAGAAAATAGTGCGAAAATTTACGGAGTTATTTTGAAAACAAGTGGAATAATTTCAGATCCTCGTTTTATTACTGGTGAAATTGAATTTTTAAACAATGAAGTGAATATAAAGTTCATGAACTGTGATTGTCCTGCTGGAACAAGTCATAGCTGCAAACACATAGCAGCTATATTATTTTATCTTAATCGGTATGTATAACTGTAATTTTTATTAAAAAGAACTTTAAATTGTACCCTAGAAACGAGAACAAAATATGTAATCGAATTTATAACATAAAAATTATTCATAATTTTTCAGAAATGATATCCGTCAGTTGGAGGTTATGTCTAGTACAGATGTTAAATGTCTGTGGAAGCAGCAGAAAGGCCCCAGTACTCAAAAGTTTAAGCCCTTGCCCTGGGGAACGTTTTGTTGCTTCAAACAGACAAATCAACATAATTTTTCAGAGATTGAAGTAAAAAACATAAGAGAAACATTTATCAAAATGGATGAAAGAAGTTCAATCTCAAAACATGCGTAAATGACTTTTTCACTACTTTATTTGTAATATTCATTTTTAAATAATTATATCACATTGATACAAAAAAATCAGTAAAAATTATTAATATTATTTATGTACTGTCAAACCACTCACTGTCATTCTACGTACTGGCGGACATTTTTTGTAGTACGCTCAAAATCCGCAACATCGCATGCTATTCTGGAAGTCCCAATAGCGACAACAAGTCTAAGAACACTTAACCAAACTATCTGGTTTCTTTTGTACAAATATATATCTTGTTTTTCATGTTTTTAAATAAATATACTTTCTAGTGTTTTCTAAATAGAATAAATTATTGTTAGGCTATTATAAAATACTTACATATGTTATGAATTTTTATTGATTTATTTAAAAAGATGAAATATAGAGAGCGCCGTAAGTAGATTGTTTAGATGGAGCGCGAGGTCTCTTCCACCTAGGGAAATGGGAATACTAAAGTATTCAATTCGCGAGAAGCGCGAATTTATTTGAATTTAGTAAAAAATGTATATTTATTTTTATAGATGAAGGTAATTTATGTGTAGGTTTAAATGTTTGATAAATGATGAGACGAGATGTATAGATATCAAAATACACTATTGCGTATGTTTTATTTCACGAATATGCAAGATCTTATAAGTTTGTGTTTATTTTCTGTCTATCGATCGACGACTGACTCTGATACAAAATCTTAGGTGCTTTTCTGAAGTCTGTAGTTTATCTTAGGTGCTGAAGAGTGGGGATGGTCCATCCTGATGGAGAGGGGTATTGACGGACGTAGTCCATCCTACCTCCGGGTTTTCCTTCCAATGCTCCGTGTTGTGATGTCGGCTGGTTTTCCTCGATGATCCTCGGTGGTTGTCGATGAGAAGAGAGAAAGATATCGGTCGGAGATGAGAGTGGGAGTACATCCAGATTCATCTCTCCCATATTTTACTTAAAACGTTTTCATCTCAGAGACAATATACCGAAAGTGACTAATCTTTTTATTATAGGGACGGGAAAGTCCACAGCAATATTTGAGTTTATTAGTTTATTATATATTTAATACCAGAAATACACATGGAAATTCGTTAGTAATTACAAATAAGCATGTTATTGTAAAAAGAATAAAATACGTGAATGAAATAATAGAGAAGTACTGCAATAAAGGTTTATTGTCAATATACTGTAAATTGTCTCCGGGGAAATTTGATAGATTCTTATTTATTTCTCGAGTGACCATCAATAAATAATACTACTACTATTAAACTGTCGCGCTAAATAATTATTGGTAAAGATGTAAATCCAAATTGCAAATATAATAAAACAATATATAATCTAACTTTAAATTATTCTTTATCTTTATATTAGTTGTTCACATCTGCTTAGTAATAAAACATCTGCTGAGTACTAAGTTATATAAATCATTACTATTACTTTGTAGTTATGCGAAGACTATTTGATTTGAATTATATTTTTATATTATTTAATTCGCGCCACTAGTATCATAAATTTTTAGCACCAGAGGCGCGCAGGAGTTCGCGGACATCGACATACATATATACATATATAACACCTCCCCCCTTACAATAAAAGTTGTCACCGAAGGTGAGAACTTTTTGAATTCAGTTATCCAATTATTTTTTCTTGTTATGATCATAAGTACAAACAAAATAATGTAAATCTTATAACTATTCTCATACAATGCATTCAACACACCTCGAATTGTTACATTCTCGTACTACGTATCGTATTGAAGTGACAAATGGCAATCATACCTTCTTATTGTTTAAGTTTAGTTAAAATTATGTAATGACATCAGCGTCCTCGTTTGGAGGATTTATTCTGACATGAGCCAATTTTAGCTTATTAGTATGTACTATTTTGTTTTTAGTTTTATTTAATTTTATCTCTGCATTTAAATCGTCGTACAGAGAGACTATTTTATAAGGACCGGTCCACTGAGGTTCAAATTTCGATAGTCTCGGTTCTTTAATAACGTATACGAGGTCTCCTACGTAAAAGTTTTTGGGGCGTATTTTCCTATCAAATTTATCTTTGCTTTTCGATTTAGCATCTTGTAGATTTCCAGCAGCTGTAGCTTGAGTAGAACTAATTCTACTATATAAATCATTGAAGTGTTGAATGAAAGTTCGCGGTACTTGTTCGTTTGCAAATTCTGAAGGAATAGTAGCTTTTCGCCCAAAAATAAGTTCATGAGGTGTAAATCCCGTTCCTTCATGTACTGAAGTATTATATGAAAACATACCAAATCTAACCCACTTGTCCCAATCTCGTTTAGTTTCAAATGTTGAATAAAAGAATGGTGAGCGCGTTCGAGTGATCCAAGAGACTGCGGGTGGAACGCGGTGGATTTGATTCGTCTGATTTTAAAAATTTGACAAAAATTCCTCATAATTTGACTTGTGAAATTACTTCCTTGATCGGTGTGAATGACTTTTGGGCATCCAAATCGCGAAATAAATTGTTCAGCCAAGGTTAAAGCTATTGTTATTGAATCAATGCAAGGGATTGGTATTGCATCGGAATATTTGGTCAAGTTATCTTGAAGTGTTAATAAATATCTATTTCCCTGTTCAGTAATAGGCAGAGGGCCTACGATATCCATTTGGACCTTATCGAATGCATGCTGGGGAGTATCAGTGATGCGGAGAGGTTGTTTAATACCGGTTCTAACGAGTTTATTTTGTTGACAACTCTTACAGGTGCGAATAAATTCGGCAATGTCTTTTCTCATTCCTGTCCAATAAAAGTCTTCTCTTATTCTATTGTACAGTTTTGAAATTCCCTGATGACCCCCCGACTACAGATTCATGGTATTCTTTTAGTATATTTATTTTTTGATTCTCTGAAGGAAATAAAATTGAATTAGAGCAAACGGTGATAGTATATGATTGGCTCGTGAAGATAGATTCGAAGATGTGTTTGATCTGTGACCAATGGATTTCGTCGATGCCATTTTTATTTTGGGAAATGCTACATTTATTTATACCGACGCCGTCCATTAAGTTTTTTAAGCTTTTAATACAAGATTTTAAATCGTTCAGACAACCGCGTGAATCTGGAGATGCTTTGAAGAAAAGGTGGAATAAATAGAAGTCGTTAATCTTGAATGCCGCGGCTTCTCCTACTTGACAATTTAGATTACTCATGTTTTCAGTTGTAAAGAAATTTCGATCAATTAAATTTTGTCTCACTTCTGAATTTAATTTGAAGTCAACAGTAGTAAAATGCACAATATTATCCTTTCTCATGGCTAGGTAGTCTTTACTATATAGAAAGCAGGATGGTTTTATATTGGGTGTAGAGGTGGTGTTGTGGTGTAAAGTGTTGGTCTGTTTGTTCTGTGTGATTTCACTTTGGTCGTATTGTTGGTCAGCCGCGAACCTCCTATTCCCTCGGTGCAAGGGGGTAGAGTCGCGCCACTCTACCACCCTCGATTCTTGGTGGGACGCGGAGTCACCACTTGAACTGCATTCCACATTGCAGCAAGAATAATTTTGTATCCCCCTTGATTCTTGGTGGGACGCAGAGTCACCACTTGAACTGTATTCTTCATTACAGCAAGAATAATTTTGTATCCCCCTTGATTCTTGGTGGGACGCAGAGTCACCACTTGAACTGTATTCTTCATTACAGCAAGAATCATTTTGTAGATTTTCACTTTCGATGATCGGATCCTTACGTGTCGAGCTTGACCTCGTGTCACGAAAATCTGGTTCACCTTCCCATGTCGAGCTTGACCTCGTGTCATGGAAGGCCATTTCGTCTTCATTGGCTGTCTCATATTCGTCGCTATTGCTACTAGAGTCTGATTCCATCAGGTCAAGTTCCATGTTGTTGTTATCCTCAAGGTCGTCTAATCTATTTACTGATAGTATTCTCTCATGTGTTTCTTTCAGAGCTTTTGTTTGAAAGATGTTGTGTATAAAACTTTCGCTTTTTACATCAAAGCATTGTGTGTTGGTTTGTTTGTTGAATTTATTATAGTATATAGGTGTATTAGGAATTGGGTTACGCGAAAGTGCATCGACATTTGAGTTTTGTCTACCCGGTTTATAAACTATTTCGTAGTCGTATTCGTTGAGTTTAATTCTCTATCGCATTAATTTAGAAGTGGGATCTTTCGCGTTGTGAAGCCAAATGAGAGGTCGATGATCTGTGACTGAGGTGAATTTGTGTCCATAAAGATACGGTCTGAATTGTGTGACGGCAAAGAGAATAGCAAGTAACTCTTTTTCAGTAGTGCTATAATTTATTTCAGTTTCATTCAGTGTACGAGAAGCATAGGCCATGGGCAGATCTTTGCCAATAATACCTTGACTGAGAACAGCTCCTAAAGCATAATTGGAGGCGTCAGTAGTAACAATAAATGGCTTTTTAAAGTCGGGATATTGCAAAAGTGGTATACTACAAATTATATGTCTGAGAGTTTCAAATGATTTTTGAGTTGTTTCGTTCCAAATAAATGAGCTTTCTTTTTTCAATAGGACAGTCATGGGTTTCGCGATCTTGGCAAAATCTTTAATAAAGCGGCGATAATATCCAATCAAACCGAGGAAAGATTTGATGTTTTCCTGGTTTGTGGGATAGGAAAATCTTTCACAGCTTGGATCTTAGTGGGGTCGGGTTTGACTCCATTCTCTGTAATAAGTTGTCCCAGATATCCTATCTCCTTGCGCAAAAAATGGCATTTATCTGGTTGTAATGCAAGTCCGGCCCCTTGTAATCGAGCTAAGAGAGATTTGAGTTTACGCGTGTGTTCTGTTAATGAATTTGCATAAATTACGATGTTATCCATATACACAAAAGTTCAATTCCTTGCAGTCCCGTGAGAACTCGATCCATTAATCTCTGAAAAGTCGCGGGCGCGTTACGTAATCCGAATGGCATTCTATTGAACTCATAATGACCGTAAGGTGTCGAGAAAGCCGTTTTTTCTTTGGATTGAGGATCCATATGTACTTGATGAAAACCTGATGCTATATCAAAAATACTAAAATATTTCGCGCCTCCCAATTGATCTAAAATGTCTGTAATATTTGGAAGAGGATATGCATCGCTAATAGTTTTTTCATTTAATCCGCGATAATCAATTACCATACGCCATCGAGGTTTCCCTGAAGAGTCTGGTTTTTTTGGAACGATCCAAACTGGTGAATTATAAGGCGAATTTGAGGGTTCAATAATGTTATTCGCTAATAGTTCATCAACTTGATTCTGAATTTCGTTTTTGTGTATTTGTGGATATCTATATTGTTTAGTATTGATAGGTGACGGATCGGTCGTGATTATTTTATGTGTGAGAACAGTAGTTGCATTTAATTTATCTCCCGGTAAGTGAAATTGGCAGGGGAATTCGCTAACACATGCAAGGATGCTTGTTTTTTCTTCTTCATTCAATTGATCTAATTTTAATATTTTAAATAACGTTTTGATACGCGTAGCGGTTAGATTATTATTTATATTTAGATTATTTGATTTTACAGAACGAACAAGTGAAGGTTGAGTTTCGAATTCATCCAATTGGACTGGAGGAATAGTTACGTGGATATGGTCAAAGGTAGAATTTATTGCAAATAAGTTGACAGCTCCGTTTTTTTGTAAGGTTAAACATTCACCTATAAAGATATCGGGTCCACAATTAATACGTTTAATGTATCCTTCTTTTAAATTTGTAGTTTTGACTGGAATTTTCATTAATTTCTTTGTACGTGGTGGAAGGTCAAAGGAAGGATGATTGCAAAAATTTAATTCTTTACTTTTTAATGTTAAGGTGCTAGGAAGTTTTTCTCGAAACGCGATTATTGCTTCTTGTTTAGTTAAAAAGTCCATACCAAGAATACCCGATCGATTTATTGGGAATTGGTCATCGATAATTTGAAATTGAATTTCTATGTTTTCTAAATAAATAATTGTTTCACCATATGTTTCCCATGAACCTGATCCTATTCCATTTAAATAATATTTCATTCTTGTCTCAACTTTTGCTTCTGATGCTATGGCATTTTCTTTGATTAAATTCAATTATCAACCCGTGTCTACTAAGAAATAACAAAGTCCAGTTGTGAAATTTGAATTTTCCAATACTATTACTGGGAGTTCTGAACATTGTTGGTTGGAATCGTAATTAATTCGGTGGATTCTGGACGCGCTACAATCGCGATATTCCTCGATGCGTCGATTCGAGGCGCGCGATTTGAGTTTAAATGATTATTTGATTGTTCGTTTGTCGCATTTATACGTCGACTATCCCATTTACGTTCACGATCGCGTTTTGTATAACAATCGTTTTCAAAATGTCCAATGCGTTGACAATAATTACATCGCTGTACTTCTTTTCGCGGCGGGTGGTTGTTACGGTGTTTATTTGCGTGTGGGCAGTCTCGTTGAAAATGTCCCGATTCTTTGCATATATGACAAGTGTTGGATATTTTATCAAAATTTTCGCGTCTCGAGTCTCTGATATTGAATACTCGTGCTGAGTGTATTTTATGATGTGAGTACTCTTTTTCACTTCTATTATCGCGGATACTACTAACTCCGCGGTCACTTTCGCGAATGATGCGTGATCGTAATCTCTGGTGTTCTTCCTCTGTCATAGCTATATCGATCGCGATTTGAAGTGTACGTGGGGCCTTCTGCCTGACTTGTGCTTCAATTTTATTATTTAGTCCAGTAATAAAACAGTTTAACGCATTATCTATGGCTCTACATTTCACACCGTGTGCTACGTCAGGTTTACATTCTTTGTCGATCGCGTCAATGATATCGTCAAGAAGCTCGTTCACCCGATTTCCATATTGTATAGCAGATTCACTAGTACAATGGTAAATATTAGACATTTGTGCTTGTAATGCATCTAATGTAATCCGTGATTTGAATGCGCGCTCCAAAGTGGACAACAATTCTTCTAAGTCATATGCATCTCTACGACGGCGCACGTACCGCCTCGCGTCATCTACAATTTTTCTTTCTATTATTTTTAATAAAAATTTGCGTTCATTTAATTTGACTGCATGATAAATGTCTCGACAATTTTTTGTGAATTCCCAAACAGGCATAGTTTTTCCATCAAATTTAGGTAAAATTTCCATCGCGAGTTTTAATGAGATTCGGCATTCTTCTGATGGGTTAATTGTAACTGAATCGCTGTTAATTGAATCGTCGCGAACATCTGACTGATGGGCTAACGAATTATTTAAAGGTGTTATCAGGGGATGAAAATTGTCGCCTACTATACTCGACGAAGACGAGGATGATGACGGTTGAGTGTGGACGCACTCGACATGCCATGAGCCGCTATAATTATTAATTTTTATCAGCACCGCGGTTCGATTTCGCACACAATATAATTATTACAATGAAATACAAGAAATTGTTATAGTTATTACAGTTATTTCCTGCCTTGAGGTCACTTCAAGATAAAATAAAATAAAAAAAATATAATGTCGCGGCAAGGTATATCAAATGATTGAACAATCGGAGAAAATTCAAAGTTTCAAAAAAAAAATAAACAAATAAACAAATGATGCGTGAAGTCCCTACGCGCAGATGAAGTGAAACTTCACATAATAAAATATAAAAACAAAGATTATATATTTTAAATGATTTTATATTTTTAATTATTTTTTTTACAGTAATACATTTTCATGCAAACTTTATTACAAATAGTCATTTTTCACAATCATTCATTAAATTGAATTATTATTTTCGAGGGACAGATCATTCATATCAATTATATCAATGATTGGATTATGATAACTAAAATAAGATATATAATGTTTAATATCGATTTTAGGTATATTCCTTGCAAAAACTGCATCAATAGTGGTACCCCCTTTAGTTGTTGGATCATTTCTACCATTTATCATTTCCAATGAAAATTGTTCGTTGAGGAATTTTATTAATGGTTCTGCTTCTGGCAACGAAAAGTTAACATTGAAATCTCCCGCGAGAATGACCGGCAGTTCGCTATAATCTACAGAATCTCCAATAAAATTTGCCAGAGCATGTGAATCTGCAGTTGTTAACGGCAATAATGATTTGCCGATAAATAACTTGATATCTATCATTGAAGCATTTGGTGATATATAAATAGATATTAAAATTATTTTAGGACTATTATTATATCTGGTGTTGATTGTACACTCTACTGCACATAAGTCTCCAATTCTTGATAACGTTGATATCGTCTCATCAGTATTACTGGAGTAAGGTGCCTTAATTTCTGAATGTGGAGTGATAAAACAATGATTGTCATTTTCATTGCGATGAATGGCAACACCAGAACTTCTTAACTCACTGCGTTGAAATCTTGAAATGAAATCGAAATGAGGTATTGATACCGGAGGTTCATTATCATTCATGAACGTTTCTGATAACATTACAATATTTATGTTTTCAAAAACTCTATCCATAAAATCATTCGCGTGGGCATGAAGACTCTGGCAATTGAATGATATGATTGATAAACCTTTTCTCAAGCTAATATAATCAAATAATTGTTTATCCAAAGTGACAATTCGATTTACACGTAATTTTGTCATTTCATATCGCAAAACGTCGCACGAGTGGTTGTTACTACATTTTGCATGATAAAATTTTTTATGTTTCTTAACAGGAATTATATATAAACCATCAATAGAAACGGCTCTCGACATTGCGACATAAACTAACTGTTGAGATTGCATTTTTTCATAATAATAAACAACTTCATTGAAAGTGCCACCTTGCGATTTATGAATCGTCAATGCACAAGCTGGTGCTAGTGGAAAATGATTTCTTTTGGCTGATATACTTCTTTGTCTATTAAGATAAATGATAGTGTTTCGTCGACGAATCGGAACGGCGAGAGGATTGATGTTGTTCGCTATAGTGAATGAACGTGATATCATACGAGCCTTTATCCCAGTTTTTTCAGAAATTGGGAATATTAACCATACTCGAGTAACTTGTCCATCGTCGTTTTCCTCGACGTGGTTCAATTTTCCCATGGCGCCATTAGCTAATCCATCAGCAACAGCGATGTTTGTCGTTATGATGTAATATTGCCCAATGACGAGTGATAAACGTTGTAGCAGCCCACCAGTGTCAGCTGACAATTTCTTCTTTTCTAGTGCTCTACGTGCACTCTCTAGTTGTTCATTATTTTCACAACCGGAGATGAAGTCTACAGCTTCAGATAAAATCTGATTTTGGTGATTCTCTAAAATTTCCTGATTATATTTTTCAACTGTTTGATTGGAATATGCCAGACGTATTTCATGAGGGCATAATTCATTAGCTTCTTCTTCTGTCACAAATCTTGATTCTACCAACGTGAGTTCTTCGTCATCCAAATAATCTCCATTTCCTATTTTCGTTAAAATAGTCGAAAATACAACATTCGATTGACGCATGATTTGTGATAGTTCATGAAGTTTGAAAGAACGCCAAGATTTTGAACCAATATAATGTTTCGATTGTTTAAAAATTGATGTGGCTTTTACAGGTGAAAGTTGTCTCAAATCTCCAACTAGTATGACGTCCAGCCCCCCAAAAAGTGTATCGAATTTACCTGTTATCAATTTCAACCTCCTGTCAATTCGTTCTAAGAGTTCCGCTCCTACTATACTAACTTCATCAATTAAAATTAAACGAATGTGTTGAAATAGCGATCTGAATTGTTGTAATGCTTCCGAACTCAAACCATGATCTCCTTTGGTGGATAATGACAGAGCAGTGTAAATGGTGGTACCGTCGATTGCTATTGCAGCTTTTCCAGTTGATGCACAGGTGAGGTATGCGTTGCAATGTGCATTGGTGGTTGCATATTTATTGTAAATTTCCATGATAAGACGAATTACAAAAGTTTTTCCACATCCAGCTGGGCCTGTCAGGAATAACAACAATGGCTGAAGTTGTTCTGATGTTAAATGATGAATAACTTGTAGTAGAATCGATCGTTGGTCAATATTGGTCAATCTCATGAGTTTACAAAATTCTTCATTTGGCATTATATTTTCTCTTCGCTTCGCAATCGCTTGTAGTCTGCTCAAAGTTGCTAAGCGAAGGTCATCGTTGATGTTTGAATCGGGATCTGCATACATGTCATTAAACGGTGATGGCTCCGGGACCGCTTCTATAACATTTTGATTGTTTTGTTGCATCAGATTTTCTTCTTCACGATACAATTGTTCACATAATTTCATGGTTTCTTCGATGTTGATGTTGGACTCGAATTCTTTGCGACGTTCTGAGATGACATTCTCATAGTCAGCATAAATTTAAAGAAATTTCGACTCAGAAAGAAATTCTATCTCTTCGTTGCGGAAAGGAATGTGCAACAAAACCATTTCTCTTCTATATTCTTCGAATTGAGTTGTCATATTATAATTTATGTATCTTATAATATGTTGAATAGATAATTTCTTTTATTCGTTGTTAGTGTTACATTTGTATCGCGCACAAAATAAAGCAAGAGTGAGATTATTTAATTCTTCGGGTCGTTGCTCATATTTCTCGATAATATTATCCTTCCAAATATCAGTAGAATCGTCATTTAGCTCCGCCAATTCCTTACGTGTTTTTTTTAATCTTTGCCGATCTGTAGGCCATGATGTTGGGATGAATATTACTGATTTAGATGCTTGTGACATCGGTTTACGGAGCAACCACCAAGCTGCTACTTGGCTTGAAATTTCCACTGAATTCAATAAATCGACACTCATTTTCCTAGTGATTTCAATCATTCCAAAATCCGGATATTTTTCGGTTATATCAATGATTTCTTTTTGTAAATTACTGATTCCACGATTTGATTTATTAACGTAGTCCACAACATACATCGCACAAGAATATTAGTCTAATATAAACTGCAAATCTATATTCGATTTCAAAATATTGAATAGAAATGGATTGAATGGATTATGCCATTTCTCTGATGGTTCTCGTTTTAAAAAAATACGTGGTCGATTGATTCCGGCCGAAATTATTTTATAATAATGTTCATCTGAATTTATGTTATTGCCTTGATAGAAGTCATCAATATTATTATAATCAGTGATTTCATATTGAAATTTAATTTTTTTGTAATGTTCGACGTAATTGGCGATATTCGGCTCTTCTTTATTCATCGGAACAAGTATTTGAGTCGATCTAGAAGGCAAAAAAGGTGCTTCAAATCGACATTTTTGAGGTTGGTTACCTCTCACCTTTTTATAACACGTAAATGTGTGTTTATGAGTTTGTAATTTTATATTATTCGATGCTTCTGATGTGGATACTGCAATTAAAGTATCGATCATAGAAATCGCGTATTCTTTGTCTTCGGCCAATGGATTGTTCGGTGCGTTTTCCAACCATAGTAAAATATGGGCGTGAGGGCTTCCGCGATGTCGAAATTCGATTCGTTTAAAAAAGTCTTCTACTTTATATTTTCCAAATGGACAAGACTTTCTGTTTCGTAAAAGAGCCATTAACGTGTTCACCAATTTATCGAAATATATAGCACATGTGACAGCGTCCTCGTTGATGAGTGTACTTTTTTGTAACCAATGTAATTCAATAGCTTCATCTTCAGAGACAATTTTTCCATTCTTCATTCTCTGAAGCAGTTGCAATAGTGGGATCCATCCGATTTCGTTTGCGCTCATTGTGAGGAAAAGTGTGGGCTTACCTAATTGCCGAATCATAGCAAAAAGATCTTTTTTGCGCTGTGACCAATAATATACAGAATTGGGTATCGATTTCACGAAGGCTAGATTAGTCTCAAGGCAATTGTTGATATATTGTTATGATTGAATTTGTTGTTTCGTCACTCTTGTATCACTGCCTATAAATTTGAAGACGATAGTTAAAGATGAAGCAACACGAAGTCTCATATTTTTCGCAGCCATGTACAGCAAATGACGAGGAGTAACCCCTCGTCGATCTGTTCGTCTTATTTCACTAGTTGCCATTTGAAAAGGTGTAATTACTAATCCATCTCGGTATTCTCTCATGTGACCTAGATATATATTTGGAAATGATAATTCCTCTGCGTATTGATCAAATAACAGACTTTTCGGAAGTAGATTTTCTCCAGGTGCAAGTTGTAAATATTTATTTTCGCCCCATAACAGCGTTTGTTGCTGAGCAATAAGACTATCTTCAATTGTAATCTCTTCACTTATTTCGTCATTTGGTATTTCTTCATCGGTTACAAGCGCATTCAAAAATGATTCATCAATTTCGATATCCTGGTAAAGTGGGGTATCCTTAAGGTAGTTTAACCATGCTCGGACTGTCCTTTTATTAACTAAGCCTTGAATGTAACTTGATTTGTGAATTTTCGGTTTTTTTATATGTATAATAATATCATGATCAACATTTATATTACGTGGCAAGCGTTTTACCATCGTATCCACATTTACAGGCACATTTATTATCTGTCCATATATACCGTATTGACCGTGAAGATGTCTTAAACGTTTTATTTGCATAAACGGTATTCCAGGTGAAATTATTCGCTCTGTTATGATATCTAAAACTGGTAGATTCTCTAGCATTGGTGGATATTTGAAACCATTGTAAGTTGCATAAGTTGGTATTTTTTTTTGCTTCAACGATTGAAGACATGTTGCACACAATTTCAGATTTTCTTTTGGAACATTTGGTAAAATTGTATCCAGAATTTGGTGATCAATATTCGAGAAAAATGAGGTTAAATCATGTTTAAACCATAATCTATCACATACTGAGCAAGCAATTCCGAAATTATTTTCTGTAAATTTTATTCTAATATAATCATGTTCCTTCTGATGTTGATTAAATCGAGAGTATGAGAGTTGTGTATTATTTGTAGTATTATCAATGGAGGTATTAGTGATATTTTCATTCAAATTCTCGCTAAAACTTTCGTCGACAGTCATAGATAATGCCGTCCTCATCGCTGATTTTCTTTTTTCTTTCTCACGTGCTCTATAATCACGTTGATATTCTGCTGCTGTTTTTTTTTTATTTGAATTTATAGAATCAGCATGTGTACTCGCAGTTATTGATGAATAAATCATCATCGATGAATGTAGAGTTGTAGATTCTCCAAATGAAGTTGATGGACCAGCAGTTGCCAAATCATCTAGAAGTCTATCTCGTTTCGCCTTCTTACATGCACGGTATTCTCCTTGATATTCTGCATTTGTTTTTCTCTTTTTAAATGCATTTGTTCCTGCAATGTTGCTTGCATAATTATTAATATCTGCTGAAGATTTTGTGACTGTAGATGGATCGTCAGTCATCGTATTCAGCAATTCTCTTTATTACTCTATTAGTTTCCGTGTTATGTATTAATAACAATGTATATAATTTTATTTCAAATGTTATTCAAATGGAATATACCCAAGAGATAGATGAATTTATAATCATATGTATCTTAATATAATCCTGAATTCACAGCGTGTTCTGTGAGATTATTCTCGCTCAATTTGATTTTTGTTCTGGGGCACAGCAGCCAATTTATTGAGGCGTTCTACAGCCTTTTTTTCAGGCGCTCAGCAGCCAGTTTTTTGAGGCACGCTGTAGCCTTTTTTTTCTGGCGCACAGCAGCCGATTTTTTCAGGCGCTCCGCAGCCTCCTCTTTATGGCGCACAGCAGCCAATTTTTTGAGGCGCTCTGCAGCCTTCTCATTATGGCGCACAGCAGCCAATTTTTTGAGGCGCTCTGCAGCCTTCTCTTTATGGCGCACAGCAGCCAATTTTTTGAGGCGCTCTGCAGCCTTCTCATTATGGCGCACAGCAGCTTCAATAAAAAAAAATAAAAAATAATAAAAAATAAAAAAAAAAATAATGAAAAAATATGAAAATTAAAAACAAATACTTACCCTTCCGGCTCGCATCCACTGTGATGTGATGCTTGATCCACGAATACCTTTATAATATAAACATTTATATATCAACTTATCTTCAACGTTACGCGACTAATTAAATTTATCATAAGTCTCTAGGGTGTGACGACCTAGGTCGCACACGAACAGTAAAATCCCCATGGCTAGTTGGTGCCCGTGAAATAATGCACGGGTGCCGACAACGCTACTGGGGAACACTTTATTCCACTTATTTTATATTATATTTATTAAGGGAAAAAAAATAATATACGAGCCGGGATCGAACCCGCGCCCGTAGAAATCCGAACGACCGTCCGACCGGGTGGGGGAATCAGAGAGTCCCACCACCACACCAGTACCGAGAATCTCCCACTGTACGCCGCAAGGGGTGGGAGATGCGCCGTCCGCTTTTGCGCAACGAACACCGCGGAGTGGGAGAGGCCCGCCGCGGCTACATAAGCCACCGCACGAGCTCGTAGAACTCAGTCTACGTCGAGCGCTCAGTACGAGCAACACCAGTCCAGTGACCAGTCTCCAGTGACCAGTATCCAGTATCCAGAAGCAATCAACGTGGGAAAATAGTTCTTCTCAGAACTCTAAAACCAATAGCTCTTTTGAGAGCTGAATTTCATCGCGTACGCCGAATAGCTCTTCTCAGAGCTCAAAACCAACAGTTCTTTTAAGAACTATAGTTTCATCAATTTCATCGTGAGGACGCCGTATTCTCACATTATCCCGTATCCGCCACGTGTTCGCTGACCGCAGTAGACGGCAGCACGTGTACCCGTACGACTCTGACAGCTGGCACTAAGCTGAGGAGACGATCCTGCTTCCTACCGAGATACCTTTCGCTCGCAGTAGGCGAAGGTATCCTTCCGTCCTTATCCAGGGTGCCGACAGCTGGCACTAAGCTGAAGCACTTTTGCCCGTCCTAGTATTCCTGCCCGTGGCACCGACAGCTGGCTCTAAGCTGAGGTGTCCTTGATCTCTCTCCCGCGAACCGTATCGTCGAAGCACTGTACGCGTATCGGGATACGAAAGCATTATTGTACTAGTTTTAAGAGGCATTTCGTGGCACCGATCAAACCACGACTCGAGCAGACATTGTACGCGTGTCGGGTCATAACGAAATAAAAAATTGTATCGCGTGAGAAACTATTACGTCAAAATCAGCGCACAAATTGTCGGGAACAAATTGTATTTTACGAACCTGGATTTCATTTGCGTGAGAGTAAATAAAAGTATTCTGCTTAAACATACTGGTAGAATTCAAACGAAACCAGTAAATTTGTCAACGTTTCTTTCACCCTCACCCAGTCACGAACCTTGGAATTCGGCTGAGTCTAACGGCATTATCACCGAGGGTATCTGTCAGCCGACAGTCAGACGGAAGAACGTTACAAGGGATATGTTATCGGAAGAAGAGGGGATCATAAAAATTTATTATTATTTTTGATACAATAATCTATTATTAATTAATGGATACCGGGTAAAAAATCCATTCGAAATTCGTATTAAAATTTTTTTTTATTCAAATTCTATTCTAATATGATGTTGATTCATTAGATTCTTCATGTTACTCGATTTGGCTCCTATACTATGTTGAATACTCATAATTAAAATATTTTCAAATTGACGTTTCATATATTAATATTTATATTGGATTTAAAATGAAATATTATTCATTATTTGCAAAATTATTATTTTCAACATATTTTTTATGATGTAGATATTTTTGATGAAAAAGTATAAAAATTCTTAATTTTTGTTAACGCATATGTAGTTTTTCATTTATTCATTAATTCATTCATTCATTCAAGCGACTCTATTCAATATGTTTTATATTCGTTTGAGCGAATTTAAAAATTTCTAAGTAATCCACATAGGTCAATGAAGTAAAATTTAAATATCATTTTTAACTGTCTCTTATTTTATATGCAATCTAAATTAAACATATTTTTCAATTTTTTGAAAGTGTTCGAAATTTCATTGTTGATTCGAGTTATATATGTTGTTTCAGACATAAGTTTTTTTATATAAACTACTTATTTATTCGTATAAAAATGATCTACCTTGAGATAAATAACTCGATTTGTCTTCTTTTGAATCTCCTCGTGCACTAAATTTTGAGTAGTCCACACACTCACACAATCACTGTAAAATAATTGATTTATTGTATAAATATTACTTTAAAATTTTTTCAAAATAATATCATATTTATTATTTATGCAGGAATGATTTAATTATACCTTAAATTGAATAAATGGATTCATTTTTTCTTTTGTAACCCTTTGAAAATTTTTGACAATTTGCACACTCACACAATTACTGTGAAAGAATTAGAATAAAATTCTTATTTCAAAGGAAAATATTAAATTATATAACACTAATGTTCGAATAGAAATGATTCTATTTTATATATCTTGGAATAATTAGTTATATTTATTTATATTTACCTGAGATCTTTCATAATTTCCAAACTATTGAGCACAACCACTACGAAAAAATATTATGATGTTATTGCTTGTTTTTAAATATATAAAAAATAAAATTCACTAGAATAATTTGTTGCAATAAATGTCATCTTTACATGTATTTCTGAATATCAAATCTCAAACACGTCATTATATATATATATATATACACAGTTCTCATCATTTGTTTATTTGTTCATTTGACGTATGGTGTCATTTTTCCTCATCAAGGATAAAAAAGTAAGTTTAATTACTTTAAATGATTTTATACTTAATTTTTTTGTAATTGATACCTAGTGTCAATGTTATATATATATATATATATATATGTATATATTTGTAAATTATTCATGATCCACACCTATTATATTTAATTTATCATACACGTCATATAAAATCAGTATAATCTTCGATAATGAATATATTTATGTCCAAATGTCAATATATATATATATTGTGATGTGGCGGCCTGCCACACACCAATAGAATAAGTAATAAGTAGTGTGAATGATATTATAGTAATTAAGAATATAAATAAGTGTGGAAAATGTAGTGTGTACAGCGTGATAGCAAGTGAGAGCGGTGGGAGCAGCGGGCACGAGGATGCACGGACAGTGCCGAAGAAAGAGACTACGCAGCGAAGCACGTGTGTGTGTACGTGCAAATTAACTATTAATTGAGAAATTCCGGATTAATTGGGAAGAGAGTAGCAAGGCGAACGCCGAGAGAGTAAGAGGTGTGGGAGGACGGCCATGGTGGGCGCCGTGACCACGAGGCGTGCGTGAAAAAGAAAAAGATGGACGGCGAAAGTATCCGGTGCGTGCCACGTAAAGGGAGTTAAGCAAGGGTGGTGATGAGGATAGTGGCGAAATAATAGAGAAGAATCGGATTATTTCGCACGCTGAATGCGTGTTTGAGCAGACGTACATATGGATCATCACGCGGCGAAGCTATATCATCGATCACGTTGCAGTTACTCAACCATGCGAGGGTCCAATAGCACCAGGTTACGGTAGCCAAGAAGAGGAGAGATTATTTGTCCGGTTCCCCAAGATGAGAGTTAAGCGAGGAAAAGGGTACGTAAACCATGGTCACGGCCCGAGTCGAAATTTTGTACCTACATTAGACCTTAAAAGTGGCAGATATTTCCATTTCTTCCACTTTAAGGTATAAATAAGGTATAACGAATTTCGGACATATATATACCTAATTTAGACCTCCAAAGTCCTGTTCAGTTGTTCAATGAAAAAGCATTAATACATATGTGTTTGATCAATATATTAATTATTTATAACTTAATATTAATTATAAATAATTAATATATTGATCAAACATATACATATTAATGTTTTTTCATTGAACAACTGAACAGGACTTTGGAGGTCTAAATTAGGTATATATATGTCCGAAATTCGTTATACCTTATTTATACCTTAAAGTGGAAGAAATGGAAATATCTGCCACTTTTAAGGTCTTAAATAGGTATAAAATTAAATGGCTCAAGTCCTTACTTATATGTTCAATTCCTACAAAACGAGCTATATGCAGGTCTAAATTAGGAACAAAATTTCGACTCGGGGGTCATGAGACGTAATAACGAGTAATGGAGACGAAAGTAGCTGCTGCTGTGCACGAGATTCCAGAAAAGTGTGAATCAAGACAGTGGAAAATAAGTGTCCGGAAGAATAGTTATCGGGAGAATGATAACGTGTGAAGAGATAATGTGTGATAGAGAATGCTCGTAAAAATAATTGTCGGGTGAATAATTATTGAATATTGTGTAGAAAAGTACGCTGTATGGATTGAGTGAGTGTCCGGTTTCATTATTATTAAAGTTGTTCATTCGATATGATAAGTATGAAAGTGTTAGTTAAGAAAACAAACCCTCCGGAAAAAATGTCCCCTCAAATTAACACTGGAATATTCGAATGAATAGAACGATAATAATAAGTAATGAATAGTGTGATAAATTGCGTGATAAAAATATTGTGTGAAATGGATGAGTGAGAAAGTTATTTGTTATGAATATGAATTTATTGTCGCACTGCCGTAGACCCGTCAATAGTCACGGCCAAAATTATAAGAATAGAATATCATTTGATTATTTGATTATTTGGTAAAAGTCGAAGAAGAAAGACATTATTATTTTTCGAGTAATTATATTTTCCATTATTATTATTTTTCAGCCGGTTTCTTTATTATTACAATTTAATAAATGTCGTTATTATTTCATTTAAAATTATTTATGGTGAAAACTTATTATTTTGCATTTTTGTTTAAAAAGGTTTCCCCGATAACCTTTAAGTCATTTTCAGGCAATCGGGGTGGCATCCCTTCTAACCAAGGATAACGATAACGGTGATTAAATTTTTAGAGGACAAATTTAGCGCCGTTACAATATATAGTGATTTTGTGACGTCACAAATACCATATATATATATTGTGATTTTGTGACGTCACAAATTACATATATATATTGTGATTTTGTGACGTCACATATATATATATATTAGGGTGTTTCAAAAAAAAGCAACATTTTTTTTTCCCTCGGGCACAAGTTTAAAAGTTTCGTTTAGATCAGAGAATAAGTCTCAGAAAATATAAGCCCTTGATATTAATATTAAGATAGTGCATACTGCATTTTTCTATATTTCATGATAATAACATGGGAAGAATTGTTTTTACATTTTCTGATCTTTGTAACTTGTAAACTACTCATTACACAGGAAATCGCAATACATATTTTTATCGAGAATTAAATGTCCTATAAAAAAGGTGTCTCCTCATTTTTCGATTAGTCTACGTGTTCAAAAGTTATTCAGTGTCAAAGTTGAATTTTTCGTAAATTCGACTGATTTTTGCATATTACACCAGAAACTGTGAGGTTTGTCGACAAAATACGCATTAATTTCACTTCTAATATATTTTGAACTTTCGAAAAATGTTAAACAATAGTATTTTCAGCCAATAAAAAGAATAGAACGCTTTCAGAATATTTTTAAAATTTTTACTACAATTTTACTTGGGCTACGATAAAAAAAAAAGGGGGGGGGGCACAAAAAATGAGAAGAGACCTTTTTTCTAGAGCGTTCAATTCTCGATGAAAATATGTATCGTGATTTCCTGTGTAATCAGTAGTTTACAAGTTACAAAGATCAGAAGATGTAAAAACAATTCTTCACATGTCATTCTTATGGAAAATAGAAAAATGCAGTATGCACTATCTTAATATTATTATTAAGGGCTTATATTTTCAGGGACTTATTCGCTGATCTGAACGGAACTTTTGAGCTTGTGCCCGAGGGAAAAAAAAATGTTGCTTTTTTTTGAAACACCCTAATATATTGTGACATGGCGTTTTCAAGGCGCCGCGCACGATATTTAAAAATGATATTTAATTAATTTTTCGGCAACAGCAGCAACCTCCGCAGCGACACAACACAAGGGATGCCACTTCCGTTCTGTTTCGATGTTTATGAAACAAGAAAAGTAATTGCCAGGATTTAATCTAAAGTGGTCATAACAATTTATACACACTTTGATGATTATTTTAATATATATATATTAATTATATTATTCAACAATAATGATATGAATATGTACAGGATGGTGTCAATGAACAATCACGTTGTGTAAAATATAACAATAGTCATGAATTGAAATGGATGAATGTGACAAAATATATGAATGAATGTTCCAATAGATGATTAAAATTATAAACAATAAGTTGAATTGAATTGAATAAGTACAATAGATAGAGTTTGAGTTAAACTTGTGGCTTCGATTGAACAATGCAAGGTGTATGTGAATTATGCCACGTGTTGATGGTTACGCTACTAGGTCTATTCTTATAAATTAATTTTACAAAAATATTTACTGAATGTGTTGAATGATGCTAAATTTAACTTAGCCAAAGTGTATAATTGATAATTTTACAATAATTGAATGAACAAAATGCGTTGAATAATAACTATATGAATTCACAAAAAATGGCCAACGCCAACTTGTGTATTCCACACTGCACAATGAATTGATCTCAATTGATTGGCTTGATCATACAATTATTGAATTTTATTGTCTTTTAGAATATTGCAAATATAAAGATTCATACAATTCACTCAATGCACACAATATAAGTACACAGAATTAAATGATTTGAATTGAATTAACCAAATTAACACTTTTTATGCGGAGCGATCGAGAACACGTGCGCTTTCAAAGGTTGATACGGTTAGAGAGAGAGAAAGAAACGCCTCGTGGTGAACGCATGGACAAAAAAGATGGTGATTTGACTTGATGAGTGGCCGCGCAGTTGTAAGATGCGCAAGCGCATGCGCAGATGAATTAAAACTATTGAATGTTGGTGTTTCAAAAGACTTCGAGGTCAAGATGACACATTTGACCGTGATGTGCTGACACCTTTTGACATCGAAGTCGAAACATTCCGCCCGCCATCAGGAACAGCGTTTCTGATTATGAATCATCTGTTGGTGATATTGGTAAGATGGCCAATTTGGTGATCGGTCTCTTCAATGTTGTGGTAGCTGTCTTGAGCGTCACAACTCTGATTAGTCCATCTGATCCAGGATGAACATCAATGACTCGAGCGAGTGGCCACTTCGTTGGTGGGAATCGCTCATCGGTGATCAATACTAATGAACCAACTTTGATTGAATTTGATGGATGATGCCACTTGGTTCGTGACAGATGAATTTGGAGGTATTGAGTTGACCACTTTTTCCAGAAATATTGAACACGTTGTTGAATGTGTTGCCATCGATTTAGCCTTGATTGTTGAATGAATTCTAGTGACGGCTCTGGTATAGTGTGTAATGTATCTCCAATCAGAAAATGAGCTGGAGTCAAGGCTGAGACATCATCTGGATCATTACTGAGTGGTTCCAACGGTCGTGAATTTAGAACTGCTTCAATTTGAATAAACAAGGTATTGAGCTCTTCAAAAGTGAGAATTGTCTCACCAATTGTTCTAATTAAATGATACTTAGCTGATTTCACTGCAGCTTCCCACTTTCCACCCATATGTGGAGCTGAAGGTGGGTTGAATTTCCATGTAGTCCCAGTGTTGGTGAATGAACAAAACAATTTTTGATTCTCCTGGGTACATTGAATGAACATGTTCCTGAGCTTCGGATCTGCACCTTCAAAGTTTTTACCGCAATCACTATGAAGGGTATGACAGATACCTCGGCGTCCCGTGAACCTCTTGAATGCAGCAATGAATGAATCAGTGGTATATTCACTCACTATTTCCAGATGCACTGCAGAAGTAGTGAAACATACAAATATGCAGAGCCATCCTTTGGTTTGTTTGGCGCCTCTGCCACGCCATGTTTTTATAGTCAATGGACCAGCGTAGTCCACCCCAGAGATTGAAAAAGGTCGTGCTGGTGTGACCCTTGAGGATGGTAATTGACCCATCAATTGCTGTGCTCGTTCGCCACGTTGACGAGCACATTTGATGCAGCGAAGTATGAATGATCGTACTGGGATTCGACCACCAAGAATCCAGTATGATTTTCTTATGTGAGCTAACGTTGATTGTGTGCCACCGTGTAGAGTAGACCAATGTGCATCTTGAATGACTAATGTTGTGAAATGTGATTCTTTTGGAATGATTGCTGGATGAGTAGCTTCAAGATCCAAAATTGAATTGTTGAGTCGTCCACCCACTCGAATGATGCCATGAGTGTCGATGTAAGCAGTCAAACGATGAAATGGATGATTTGGTGGTAATGTTGAACCTGATCTGAGCAACCTTATTTCTGTGTCAAAGTACGCTGCTTGTGTTGAACGTATCCAGAATGAACGAGCTTCATTGATATCTTGTGGCATTAATGGATACTTTAATGATGATTGTGACTGTTTCTTGATGATTCGTCCCACTCGAAAGCAGATTGACGTCACTCTGAGCAGTCGAATAAGAGACGAATACCTGTCTATCATCTCCCAATGATCTTTTGGCCGATTGGAAGTCACAATGAATGATAACCCTGGTTGCTCTTCAAGTTGTGCTTGGTGATTGATTGCAAAATTATTTGCAGGCCATGATTCGTGCGACTTGATGAGCCATGGTGGGCCTGTCCACCATAGATGATGCTTCTCGAGCTGGGAGACGTTGAGCCCGCGTGAAGCACAGTCGGCTGGATTTTCTTTGCCAGGAACAAACTTCCATACGCTATTTGGAACTAGATCTTGAATCAATGACACTCTGTTCCTGACAAATTCCTTCCACCTTGATGAATGTGAGTTGATCCATGTTAGTGATACGGATGAATCTGTCCATAAGTATATTGGAGTGTTCGGCTTCTCTAAGGTTGATTGAACATATTTCACTAGTTTTGATAACATCAATGCGGCGGTGAGTTCAAGTCTAGGTATTGTTAATCGTTTGATTGGTGCAACTTTTGTTTTTGAACACACAAGTGATATATGAACATGATGTTGTGGATCAACTATTCTTAAATAAACGACAGCAGCCATTGCTAGTTGTGATGCGTCAGAGAATCCATGTATTTCAATTGTTGATGAACGATTCGTGTGATACCATCTTGGAATTGATATTGATGACACATTGAGTAAATCAATTTTCAGTTGAATCCATTTTGTTGCAGTATGAGCAGGCACTGGTTCATCCCAGGTGATTTTTTCAAGCCATAACTCTTGCATCAACATTTTTGATTTGACTGTGAATGGTGACAATAATCCAAGTGGATCAAATAGTTGAGCGATCTCTGACAAAATGATTCGTTTCGTTAGTTTGGATCCTGAATGTGGTGGCTGAGGTTTGAATTTGAATACATCCGCTTTTGGATGCCAATGCAGGCCGAGTAATTTGATGCTGTTGTCGTCAATGATTATTTCTTCTGATTTACTTGAATGTGGCGAAAATTTGTTCAAAAATTCTGGGTGGTTACTTTGCCATTTAGCCAATGGAAAGCCGCCCGCCATGCATAGATTATTCACTTGAGTTGCAATTTCAATTAAGTCTGACAGTCGACTGGCACCGCCATAAATGTCATCCACATATCTTGCTTTTAATAATGATGGTATTGCTTGTGGATAATGATGACCTTCATCATTGACGAGTTGTAATAGTGCTCGTATGGCTAAGAATGGTGCAGATCGAGTGCCATAAGTTACCGTAGTTAATTGATACGGTGTTGAATTACCCTTTTCATCTACCCAAAGAATTCTTTGTAGGTCCCAATCATCTTGATGAACCTTGATTTGACGATACATTTTTGTGATGTCACTCGAAAACATGAATTTGTGTTGGCGAAGCCAAATGAGTACATCACACAAATCCTTTTGTAGTTTTGCTCCAGTATATTGAATATCGTTTAATGATTTTCCCGATGTTGTTGGGCTAGAGCCATTGAATACTACTCTCAGCTTTGTTGTTGAACTATCTTCTTTGAATACACCATGATGAGGCAAATAATATATTGGCGTGTTATCAATTTCACCCAATGAATGTACTGTTAATTTATTTATTGCCTTTCTCATGTGATCTAGTTGTTCGTATTCATTCAAAAATGATGAATATAGCTGATGATAAGTTGAATCTTTTTCTAATTTTGTGATGAGTCTTTGTAGACAGCTGTATGCCTTTGATTTTGAATTGCCTAGTATAGTTGGTGATGCTGAGAGTGGTAAACGAACAATATATCGACCATTTTCATCTCTTGAATGCGTAGAAACAAAATGATCTTCACATGCTTGCTCTTCTGGTGATAGTTGTGGGTGAATACTGGTAGGAATTTCTTCCTGTACCCAAAATTGTGTGAGCAGATGTTGAAGAGTTTCATTTGAATGGCTGGCTGTTGAATGAAACGACTGATGAATTGACGATGATTGTTGATTAATGGGCCCAAGGATAATCCACCCAAAAATTGTCAATTGAGCGATTGGTGAATCTGGTGATGATTTGACAATGTTATTCTCAATGATTTGCCCATATGAATCTGCACCAATGATCACATCTATTGCACGAGGTTGCATGTAATCTGGGTCAGCCAGTTGTAATGAATCAATATGTGGCCAATAATTGACTTGAGTTGAAATTGAAGGTAATGTTGTTGTTAATTTTCGAAGTATATGAGCAGTGATGGTAATGCTCGCTGATGAATGTGTTGATTGTAGTGTAATTGTTGTTACACCCTTTGTCGTATCTGAATAATTGCCTCCAATTCCACAAATTGGTATTGATGAACGTCTTCGTGGTAGATGATGATGAACAACCACGTGATCTGATATGAATGTTAATTCAGATCCCGGGTCGATAAGTAGGCGAACTTGATTTGAACTAAAAGGTGTGATGATCAAGGCAAGGCCAGTGCCGAGCAAAACAGCTGGTCTTGAATGATGAATGAACTGTTGATTTTCCAAATATTGAATAGAATTGTTGTGAATTGATCCAAGATGAATTGCACTATGCATGGTTTGAATTTTTCATTGTGTTGATGTTGAAGGTTGTTGATTTGTTGGTTGATTTGCTTCTTTTGGTAAGTGCAGCATTGTATGATGTTTTTGGCCACAAATCTTACATGATTTAGTCGACGAACAATGAATTAAGCTGTGATGCCCAAGACAATTGAAACAAAGTCTATTTGTAACTGCTCCACGATGACGTAGTGATGGAGTTAGTGTTAAGAATTTGGGACACGCTACAATGTAATGCTCACCGCCACACATATCACATGGATATTGATGTTTTAGTGGAGGCTTCGATGAACTTACAGATGATGTGTTCACTGTACTTGATCTTTGCGACTGTTGTTGGATATTTTTGTTCTGTTGACCAGTTGAATTACTTGTTGGATGTGTGGTTTCCAAACGTTCTTGTGCTCTTGCTTTTGCTACAAGAAATGATGTGAGTTGATCTAATGTAGGTAAGTCTGAAGATGAACCCAATTTATTCTCCCATGATTCTAATAAAGAACGATTTAACCGTTGGGTGATTAGATGAACAAGAATGGTGTCCCACTGATGAGTGTTTACATCAAGGGCTCTTAAAGCATTGATTGATTCTGTCAATGAACTAAGCAGATGATTCAAGTCTTTGGATGTACATTTGACTGAAGAATTGTCACTGGTGATTCGTGACAAATGTGCTGAGACTAATAACCTTTTATTTTCAAATCTTGTGGTTAAAATCTCCCATGCTGAATTGAATGAATCACCATCTAATGGCATTGATGCCACTAGTTGCGCAGCACTATCCTTTAATGATGATCTTAGATAATGCATGCGTTGAACATTAGTAATTGTAGTATTGTCAATCACCAATGACTTGAATAAATCTCTGAATGAAGGCCAATCCACATATTTTCCAGCAAATGATGGTAATACTATGTCAGGTAATTTATTTGCCTGATGGGTTGATGATTGAGGCGGTGGTGCTGTGGAATTGGCTTGATTTACAATACTTCTGTTGAGTCGTTCTAAATGTCGATGTGAACGAGCATTTGCCTCAGTGAATTGATTAAATGCTTGCATGAATGTGTCTTCAGTCATATATGGATGAGTGAGCAATGAGCGGCGAGCTGTTGCCCCAATTTTCTCATGCTCTATGTTGAATCGATGCCATTCTTGTTCTAGTGACTGAATGTGACTTTGTACTTCGCCAATTGTCGTCTCAGGTAAGTCAAAAGTCGAAGCTTGTTGATTGAGTAGCGCTAACATTCGCAATCTAGACTGCTGACTGGCAATCATGAATTCTGCATTGATTGTGAGTGCCGTTGTTGGTGATGACGCTCGTGATGGTGGATTAGATGTTGCCTTTGGTAATTGTAAAATTGATTCGTCTATTATGATCTTTGGATCTGGTTGAAGGTCACCACCAACTGCTTCGTCAAACTTTTCTTCTTGATCAGACATAATTGGTTGATGAATGTCTTGCACACGTGTTCTGAATGAAACTACCGACCGCGAACACGCACTTGAACACTGTGAATTGAATCTGATTTAATTTGAGTACCACTGATTACTGTATTTATCAATGTAAATGATTCACTGAATGTAACACAAGTGTCTGAATTATTTTTCACTAATTTACAATGGTTTAACAATAGTCTTTTACAATGATTATTACAATAATTTGTGAATGATATTTGTTAATGAACAGTTTAAACAATATTGAATTAAACAATGTGTGTTCAAGTATAAGTGTTATTGAATAATTGCTATGACCAATTAGATCCGGCTCGAAGGACCAAAAAATGTTTCGATGTTTATGAAACAAGAAAAGTAATTGCCAGGATTTAATCTAAAGTGGTCATAACAATTTATACACACTTTGATGATTATTTTAATATATATATATTAATTATATTATTCAACAATAATGATATGAATATGTACAGGATGGTGTCAATGAACAATCACGTTGTGTAAAATATAACAATAGTCATGAATTGAAATGGATGAATGTGACAAAATATATGAATGAATGTTCCAATAGATGATTAAAATTATAAACAATAAGTTGAATTGAATTGAATAAGTACAATAGATAGAGTTTGAGTTAAACTTGTGGCTTCGATTGAACAATGCAAGGTGTATGTGAATTATGCCACGTGTTGATGGTTACGCTACTAGGTCTATTCTTATAAATTAATTTTACAAAAATATTTACTGAATGTGTTGAATGATGCTAAATTTAACTTAGCCAAAGTGTATAATTGATAATTTTACAATAATTGAATGAACAAAATGCGTTGAATAATAACTATATGAATTCACAAAAAATGGCCAACGCCAACTTGTGTATTCCACACTGCACAATGAATTGATCTCAATTGATTGGCTTGATCATACAATTATTGAATTTTATTGTCTTTTAGAATATTGCAAATATAAAGATTCATACAATTCACTCAATGCACACAATATAAGTACACAGAATTAAATGATTTGAATTGAATTAACCAAATTAACACTTTTTATGCGGAGCGATCGAGAACACGTGCGCTTTCAAAGGTTGATACGGTTAGAGAGAGAGAAAGAAACGCCTCGTGGTGAACGCATGGACAAAAAAGATGGTGATTTGACTTGATGAGTGGCCGCGCAGTTGTAAGATGCGCAAGCGCATGCGCAGATGAATTAAAACTATTGAATGTTGGTGTTTCAAAAGACTTCGAGGTCAAGATGACACATTTGACCGTGATGTGCTGACACCTTTTGACATCGAAGTCGAAACACGTTCAAATAATAATAAATAAATAACCCGGGAGAAGTTATTCATATTTCAAACCAAAGAGTTTCTTTATTTAATAATATTATAGAAAATAATACCATGAAAGTAATAATATTAATGAAAACAATAATCATCCACATTCCAATCTCATACGCTCTTCACGCTCAACAAAAATAATAATAAACAAATAACGCGACTCGATATAATAACTCAAAATATTCTTTCTCTTATAAATACGTGGATTCTCATACTTAGCGTACATGATAGATTCGCAGTAAACTTTTCATACAATATTACACAAAAGGGAGGGGTTTCTACAGGGGTTCTCACGCACTCTCATATCACGCCTTATAGCACACACATACGGCACAATTTCACTGCACTTTTACAGCTTCCTCGGATTCATCATCAACCACCTCAGCATCTACAGCAGCTTCTTCTACAGCACCACCAACTCCAGTTACTTCGACTGATGATCTTCTGTTTTCATGATTCAGCGTCCTCCATGTATTTGTCGCTACGCAGTGTCACGATCTCCCATCGCCTCTTACGCAATTGCGCCCAAGCTCTACACGTACTAACACGTCCTTCTTACTCACAGCCCCGATCGTCAGTGTCGTTCACTGTCGCCTCAATGCATCATTAGAATAGGTGCATACGCACCTATCCCTACTACTGACACGCCTAATTGGCGCCGCCTGGACGAAAATCGTCACAACATATATTCATTATCGAAGATTATACTGATTTTATATGACGTGTATGATAAATTGAATATTATATAATAGGCGTGGATTATGAATAATTTACAAATGATTATTTGTTTAATTATTATATGATTTTATATTTTCAGCAAACATGAATGAAAAAAATAATAAATTACAAACTCAAATGAAGAAGTTGGAGATGATGCGAGTGTTTTTTAACAATTTACAAAATAAAGATTTCATAAATTATATGCAGCAGGCGAATTGTTCAACGCCTGGTCCATTTTTAAATCCACCGTCAATACCACATGCACCATCACCACCACCATCAATACCACAAGCACCACCACCACCATCATTTCCACAAGCACCACCAACACCATCATTTCCACAAGCACCACCACCACCATCAACACCACAAGCATCACCACCACCATCAATACCACATGCACCACCACCACCACCATCATTTCCACAAGCACCACCACCACCACCATCATTTCCACAAGCACCACGACCACCATCAATACCATCAGCATCATCATCGCATCACACCATAGACATGATTGTCACATGGTGATAAACGTAATTATTATTATTACATACAATAAATATTATTTATTTCAATGACAATTTCGGTACATCAAGCATATTTTTTTTTCAGCAAAACGATGGACACGGAGGCCCGAGAAAACAAACAAATGATCCCTATTGGCAGAATGATCGGCGCGGGAGACGGGGTAGTCGGGGGTGGTCGGCGCGGGCTGGGGTGGGGCGACAGAGGAAAAAAGTCACATATTGCGTTTTTCGAATAGAGAATTATCTTTATTTGGATTAATGATTTTTGGTGTTTTGATTTTTTGTTGTGTTTGATTGAGTAAGTAAGATGAGATAGAATTAAATTAATTATGTTTATATCTATTATATCTATCTATGCTATTATCTATCTATCTA
>OW445486.1:1371355-1396355 GCA_918226075.1 Microctonus brassicae | reverse complement strand
TCGATAAAACATTAATATAAAACCTTGGTGTGAGCAGTCTAATAAGAGATGGCGCCTCGATATTGAGCCGACAATGAAGCCGCCATCATGGAAAATCCGGCGCCAAAATCGAATCACCAATTAATCGACCAATGAAAAATTCTACATTCATATAACAGCCAATCAATTAATTACGCAATATTACGGTAATTAATTTGACTAAAATAATATTAATTGAGCAACGTGGTCATGGTTGAACGAGGGAGACGACGGAAGCGGCCATTGAACTTCACTTCCACGGAGGACCTCGTGTGTGCAGGTTGTGTGAGAGTAGAGTGTGTAATTGAAAAAGCGTGTAATAAGTAAATTAAATAGTAAAACGATATTGTAACGCGTGAATAATTGCGTGCAGTTTAGCGTGAGAGAAATTCACCTAATATTGTGGGTGATTCAGTCGAAAAGAGACGAGAGAGGAATAATTTGCGTGAGTAAAATTATTATTAAACGACTTAGTGCGTGTCCAATCGATTGTTCGCGTAGATTGGCACGTGTTGAGTCGCCATTGTCATTAGTGAACTTTATCGAGCCACAGCGCGGCGCGATATTAGTAGATTATAAGTAAGAAATATGAAAATATCGTTATATTGTAAATCCGGTTAGTTTTAAGTAATAAATGATAAGTATTATCATATTATTAATTGAGAGATATTGTCGTATCGTCGTAGACCCGTCATTACCGCGACCTAAATTAAATTATTATTATAACGTTAAATTATTATTTGCCATTGAAGGCGTTTTCTTTTCATTTCATTATATTTTTGATTAAACAATAAAATACTCAATCGCTTATTATTAATGTCAAATACGTGAGTCAGTTTATTAAATATTAATAGATTCCCCCGAAATCTTGGACCATTGCAGGTCATCGGGGTGGCAACCCTTTTTCAAGGACAACACCGATTGTATGGTAATATTTGAGAGCGCCTCTGTTTTTGACGAATCGGCAGGGCGCATCTCACAATATATATGTGTGTGTATGTGTGTGTGTGTTTTGTGACGTCATATATATATATATATATATATATATATATATATATATATATATATATATGTATGTCAAGCGCATATTTTGACACACCCCTTTTTTCCTGCATACGTTCCTCTGAATTATGATAACAAACAGTAATCAAGTCGATTTTTTGGATTTCAACCAATAGAACGAAATATATATCGGTTTTAATATCCAACGCATAGTTTGGAAGCACTTATATACAAAGCATGGAATGACGACAGCCGTCAAACTATATGCTAAATGAATTTTGAGCAATTCGTCAAACTATGCTTTAAATATTGACGTAATTCACGTATTTTTCGTATAGTTTCATGCAGATTCTATGTATCAAGAGCATAGATTGACGACATATTTTTTTCACATTGTGAGCATTATTTGACAACAAATTTCATATATTATTGATATGAATTGAGGATATATAATAACATATGTGAAGCATATTTTGGATTGGATATTTTAGTGCATTTTGTGTATAGTTTGACGACACATCTCACCAATTGGAAATATCTGTTTCTGACACACTTTGACTGATTTATATACATTTACGAAATATATCTTCTATCGATTATTTATACTTATACTAAATTTTATCTCAATTTGGTTATCATATAATTATACGATACCAACGTCATATGAAGCATACTTTGAAGGCTGGTTACGACCCTGAAAATTATTCTTGAATACAAATTGATACTGTTCGATTTGATGATTTTGCTTTGCAACTATAAAAATTATATTGGAACTCATCAGATTTATCACCTTGCACCGTGATAAAATACGTATTGCTGATAATGGTCGCGCATACATTCTAATAAATTCAAGCATTTTCATTTTTCGATAAATTAATTAAAAAACTACGGTGCAAGAAAATTTTGTGTTATTTCATCAGAATAACTAGTCGTATATATATGTATATATATGACTGATGATTATATTTTTCGATTACGTGGATATCTCTATTTTCATCTCATATAACAACACGATATCCTGTCGATTTAAAGCATACTTTGAAGGCAATTCGTGACCTTGAAAACTATTTCTCATGTAAATCGATGGTGTAGGGTATAAGAAATTACGTAATAACTGCAGTAACTAGTGTACGTGTTGAAGATATTGTGGTATAATTATTCATATCCTTCATAGTGCAGAAGAATAACTGAGTCCACGTCCCTATATTTTCATAAGAACTCAACGAATATCGTTTCTTTTGTTTTGAAGATTAAGGCATCAAAACCGTCTTCACGAGGACTGTAATATAAACAAACCTCATGCGTAGAGTATGTACATTGCGCTCACACAAAAGGGGTAAAACATAAACATTAAACGATCGATGAAAGAGATCTAGGAAACAAATGCAATGTTGTGTGCCATTATATTACAAAGATATTTTTTATAGCATTTATTTCCAGATTATTAAATTCAAATACGAAAGAAATTTCATGATTGAAAGACACTGCATAAGTTATAAACATTAATTGATGCATGAAATTGTATGAAAATATCAATTACACCAATGAGTGTATAATTCAACGATGTCATTATCATGATTTTCGGTCGATATTAACTTATTTTGATACATATATCATTCATTAACAAAATATATATAATAAATACAAAAAAAAGATATAAACAAATGAAGATAAAATAACAGTAAAAAAGTAATAATAAAATGCGTTTTGAGGGATGCCTATACTCACACCAGAATAATTTCGACGTTCTGTGATTTTTATTCAATTACACAAACTTCGACAATATCAATTTTCATAAAAAATAGTTTTCAAGATCTCGAACGGCTTCCAAAATTAACTGAACCATTTTGTGAAAGAAAAAATATTCAAGGTCGCGAATGGCCTTCAAACTATGCTATATATCGCAGGGACATCGCATACTTAATTGCTACTAAACGCATAGATTGACGACATACATGCAGAATAGTGTATATTTCAATTAAAATCCTTCATTGACAACACCACTCGAAACATGATTCTCATGAGTCATGATCCCATATCGTAGGGACATCATATGCTTTAATGAAATTAAAATTGAAATATACATTGGATTAGTAATTGTAATGATTAATTTCATATGAGCAGTCATTTATATATAAAGATGACAGCAATTTTTTGCACCATGCAATATTATATTATATTGAAAGTTTGAAAATCCGCAGTTTGGCGAATTTGTTCGCATGTCATATTTTCAGCATTGATGATTTCATTTTAACGCATTGAAGTGAGCTCAACTGATTCTATTACAATTTTTTCAATGTGATTCGTTGCAGTTATAATCTTATTTTTCGAATGCAACGAAATCGTTTTGTGAGAAAAAAAGTATTCAAGGTCGCAAACTGCCTTCAAACTATGCTATACATCGTGAGGACATCGTACAGTTATATAGGATCAAAATTAAAATTTTCACTTGATTACCAATTTCAATCATTAACTTCATATCAACAGTCATTTAGATGTAAATATGCAAGAAATTTTTTGCACCATCCAATAATACATTACATTGAATGTTTGAAAAACTGGAATTTAGCGAGACTGTTCGCATGGCATAGTTGCAGCGTTGATGATTTCATTTCAACGCATTTAAGGAAGTTCAACTGATTACACCATAATTTTTTCAATGTAATTTAGTGCAGTTATAATCTTATACTTCGAATGCAACTAAATCTTTCTGTGGAAAAAAAATATTCAAGGTCGCAAACTGCCTTCAAACTATGCTATATATCGTAGAGGCTACATATAGTTATATTTGATTGGAATCAAAATATTTGCTTGATGATTATTTTTAGTTATTAAGTGTATAAAAGCAGGAGTTTAGATATAAAGATGCAAAAAATTTTTGCACCATCCAATAATGCATTGCATTCAAAGTTTAAAAATGCCGAGTTCAGCGAAACCGTTCGTATGGCATATTTTCAGCGTTGGTGATTTCATTTCAACGCATTCAAAAGAGTCCAACTGATTATATCACAATTTTTTCCATGTGATTAACGCAGTTATAATCTTATTTCTTGGATTTAACTGAACTCTTTTGTGAGAAAAAAATATTCAAGGTTGCAAACTGCCCTCAAACTATGCTATACATCGTAGGGACATCATACAGCTATATGGGATTGAAATCGAAATCTTTGCTTGATTATTATTTTTAATTGTTAAGTGTATATAATCATATAAGATTCAATTTGAAATATTTAATTGATTATTGATTCTAATCATCAAGTTCATGAAAGTAGATAATTTTTCTAAAAATTCCAACATTTTTCTGCATCCCATATCGAATTGCGTTATTAAAAAACGGAAAATTCTGAATTCGTTTATACTGATCAAACGACAAATTAGGAGCGTAGAAAATTTCATACGAATGCGTTTCGAGAAATACAAATGATCTGACTAGAATATTTTCAACACTATACGCCTTGCCGTTGTTATGCAATTTTTCAGAATTTGTTAATATCAATTTTCATGAAAAATAGTTTTCAAGGTCTCGAACTGCCTTCAAACTATGCTATATATCGCAGGGACATCGCATACTTAATTGCTACTAGACGCATAGATTGACGACATACATGCAGAATAGTGTATATTCCAATCAAAATCCTTTATTGACAACACCACTCGAAACATGATTCTCATGAGTCATGATCCCATATTATATTTCAGCTGAAAAAAAACGGCGTGCATCGAGTCGCACTAATACCGAAAATGATGGCAGTAACGCCATCTATTGATACCACATCAGTACTACATGTCGTCAAAGTATACATGTCGTCAAACTATACGTTTAATACATGATTATTTCGACGACAGTCGTCAAAGCATGCGAGTTGGGGTCGAAGTATGCATGAAATCCAAGTTTTGTCGCGAAAATATGCGCTAGATACACACATATATATATATATATATATATATATATATATATATGTGTGCGTGTGTGTGTTTTCTGACGTCATATATATATATAGGTACTTTGTGACGTCATATATATAGATATGTGTGTATTTTGTGACGTCACAAATTCAACGTTTAATGCTCCCAAATTCGATCAAGAAGTTTCACTTCAAAATGTAACATTTCAATGTACTAACTGCGAAGGCGTAGTGAACATTGCTGTCGATCAGGCGTGGGAAATTTTGCTACTGCGCATGCGTCGAGTATACATTCCCTCTTTATAGTAGATTTTTACTATAAATCTATCCTACCTGAGACAGGCATGTATGACGCATGCGCACTAGTGAAATTTAGGCTGTTTATGTAATTTCATCATGGAAATTGAAAGATTGCTACTGCGCATGCGCACGAAATATAGCTACTGCGCATGCGCACTAAATATTGCAACTGCGCATGCGCACTAAATATCGCTACTGCGATGCGCCAAATACCCATTGTTGAATATTTAACGCTTTTCATTCCCGAAGTCGATTAAGAAGTTTCACTTCAAAAAACCTGTATTGTAAAAATAGACTCTGGGCCCTGCCCAGTATTTAATGCCACTCATCTCTACTCGTTAATAAAACAGTATGTGTTTTGTTTTATATTAAATTAATGTGCTAGTGGTCTTCAATTGTGTAATAAGTATTAAACAGTATATAAATGTATACTACAAGTCACAACAATGACTCTCACTATAAGTTTTTACTTTATTAACTGTACCTATAGTTATGATATCAATTATTAGTTTGAAATAATATTGCTGGCATATTTTTGATGCGGATAAGTTTTTCTATCCCAACTAGGATTAACAATGTTGATTCCATTATTTTTGAGAACATTTATTTCATTAACTCGATGCGCATAAAATCTTTTAGTTAATCTTTGCACTATTTGCTCTATGTATTCAACTTGCGCAACCTCATGACATTCGCCGATCTTCAAAAAATTAATATTAGCTCTATAGTTCCTGAGTATAATGTTCAGGCACTTATTCTGAATTCTTTGTAACTTATTAATATTAGTTTTGCTAGTATTGCACCATATAGAGCAGGCGTAAAGCATAATTGGCCGGATACATAATTCATATAGTAGTAATTTAATTTTAGTTTTAATATACTTGTTACTTAACATTTTATATAATATACTGATGGCAATTTTAGTTTTGGTTACGATATGATTTATATGGTATGTAAAGTTTAAGTTGGAGTCTATATATACTCCTAAGTATTTTACATTTTTACTATTACAGATATTTATACCATTTTCTATCATTGAGAAATTCGCATGTCGTCCATTAAAGCCAGTTATTAATAATTCAGTTTTCTTGTCATTGATCTTAATCTTCCAATTAGTGAAATAGTCACGAATCATTTTAAAATGTTCGCTTGATTTGGTTAATAGAAGCTTATAGTTGCCTGAGTTGTCGATTAGCGCAGTATCGTCTGCAAATAACGCCATTGTATCTTCACCTTTATTGGGAATATCATTAATGAAAATGATAAATAACAATGGCCCCAAGACCGAACCCTGAGGCACACCCGCAGCCACATCTCTGGTACCACTTTCATGTTCACAATAGTCAACAATGAATTTACATTTTTTTAGATACGAGTGAATTAGTAAAATAAGTTCAATCGGAAGATTGATTTGATGTAATTTATATATAAGTGATTTGTGACAAACGGTATCGAATGCTTTCTCGATATCCAGAAATGTAGTGCAGGTGTGCTTCCTCTTGTTGATGTTACCAATCTAACCTAACATATAAAATTCTCCTGTCACAAAATTAGTTATAATACTCCTCCGAAACGGCTTGACCGATTTTGATAAAATTTTATATGTATACTCAATAGGTCTGAGAATAGATTGTTAACTATTTTATACACCCCTAACTGTTAAGGGTGGTCCACCCCAAAATTTATTTTTATATTTTTTAGACAAAATTTTTTATTTTAAGTTTTTTATGATGTGGTATTAAAAAATACATACAACCCTGATTTTTCACCCCTCTACAATCAACCCCTATTTTTTGATATCGATATTAATGATTTAATAATTTTCAACCCCGGTCGATAACTGATCAATTATCACTCGATCAGTTATCCCCTCTAGGCCGCTAGGGGTCACTTCTCACCCAGTAAACAGCACGGAGTAGGGGTGAAATATCTCTCTCACACTAGAAACCTTTTCTCACTCCCTACACAGTTTTCGGCCATTATTATTTGTGCATCGATCGTTGTAGTGAAGTTTACAATTATCATTTTACTATTTCAGTGTAATTCTCAAGTAAATTTATTATTAATTTGCAGGGCTGTAATCATTTATTCCTTATTAATTTAGAGTGTAGTTCTCACGTTTAGTTGATTGAGTAATTTTATATAACCTCATAAGTACTCAACACGTGTCACGAGCTCACGCCAACAACTTTTATTGTGTTACACGTATAAATTATCTTTATTTGTTGAATTATTGTTAAACGACAGTTTAATAATAATATTGAAGTCGGTGTGTGCAAAATTTTGTGAGAATTATAAAAAAGAAATATTGTAACAGGTAAGTTAAATAATAAAATAAAACACACGATATACACTAAATATTATATATGTGTACATACATATTAAGAAGTGGAGTGGCGTAGTGGGCTAGGCGCTCGCATGCTACGCGGGCGACCAGAGTTCGAATCTAGCCATCGGTGGAAAAAAAAAAATTCCAACCTTAAGGGGAACACAATGTAACGATAATAATGTATATGCATTACTTTTCTATTTTTCATTATTAACTAATTCAATTCGTTCTATTTATGCGTGTTTCAAACAGTGAACAATGCCAACAAAACGCAGAGGGGCTTTTTTGGGCCGTCAAACACGTCAAGCTGCACTTATGCGAAATAGAAGAGACCAAGATAATACTAATGCGCGTGTGGCCATGGCGCGATTGCATCAAGTACATTCGGAAGATACACGGGCTGAACGAAATGAGCAAATAAGATTACGACAAAGACAAGCACGTCTTTTCGTAGTTGATAGACGCAGAGCAAATGACCAACAACGCCAACAAGTACATCGAGCATTTTCATCTGATTTATTCCTGCGTCTAGCATTTGAGTATGAGCCTGATATTCAATATTATGCTCATTCAAAAGTGGTAATTGGTGCTATGCGCTAGGAATGTTCGCATTGTAATACTCTTAGATTTGAAAATGAACCAGACGGGATGTGTTGCGCGTCAGGAAAGGTGCAACTACCTGCCATTGATACACCTCCTGAACTATTGAACGGTTCACTCATCGGCACGGATCCTGATTCTAACCTATTCCTGGAGTCAATACGTACATTCAATTCATGTTTCCAAATGACATCGTTCGGAGCAACAGTAATAGTTAAGAATAACCATGTTTTTCACACGGACAATTATACGTGGCATGCATTCGAGTGGGCAAACCATCCAGTTTGTTTGTGCTGACAAAAGTCGGACTAACCAAAAATATTGTACACTCCGTTGCACTTGGAAATTAATTTGTTTTTTTTTCAATTGTCATAATTAGTAATAGCAAATATTAATCATATTTTTTAATGTTTATATAACATTTAAGATATTTAATTTTGAATATATGTTAGTTAAGTTAATAAAGTACAATGAATTAAAATAATGAATGGTTGGTGTATTATTTTCATAGGCTGTCATCATCCACAGCGCTCCATTCGTCTTTAAGTCATAACACATCATCACACACTTACAATAAGTTAGTTATTTTTCATTTAACTATACCGAAATATTCACTAGGAATAATTTATACGGCAAAACAACGTTTGCTGGGTCAGCTAGTTATAATATATAATACTCTCGCCAGTTGCCTCACTGTGCAAATTCCCGGTCAAAATCCAAATTGTTCGTTGTTAATAATTTTATTAGTTGTTGAATGTTTGTCGATTTTGTTATAAATTAACTTTTCAAAGATTTTAGTCAATGAATTGAGCAAACTTATCGGTCTATAATTTTGGGGAAATAGGTGATCCTTATTTGATTTCGGCAGTGGCAATATTTTTGCTATTTTCCATATATTAGGGAAGTAACTTTTTTTAAAACAATAATTATATACATAGAACAACTGTGCGATCATTTTATTAGGCACGTTTTTAATCTGAGTGTTGGTAATGCCATCTATACCTGGAGCTTTTTTATTTTTAAGTTTTTTAATGACATCTTTTATATCTTTAGTATGAATCGCTACTCGAACTATGTTAATTTCTTTTCTTTGACCAATGATTTTCGTATAATTCTTTTTGATTTTATTATTATGAATGGGATTACCAAAGTCTTTGGTTAGATTATGCACATTCTCAAAGCAGTCCGCAAATATATTAGCTATGTCTAACTTATTATAAGTGATTCCATTTGGTTCATGTATTTTATTTTTATTTGTCATTTTTGCACCTTTAGATAATTTCTCAAACCTCAGTGCATTCCACAACGTGCCGTTTTTAATATTAAATTCTTTAAGGTAATTATTATACTTATTATTTCTAAATTTGTTTAAAATTCATATCTGATTCTATTTCTATATACATTGTATTCTTTTCTACAGTAATCGCATCCATTTTTTTGATAAGTGCTTCTAATTTTGTTTCTTTTTTTAATTAATTCAGTGATTTTTCCATTCATTCCTTTGAAACAATTGTTTTCTTTCCATTTTGGGGTGGAGGATATTAATGATTGTTTCATATTTGATGCTAATTTATCGATAGTTATGTCAATATTTTCGTTATTGTGAAATTTATTAATAATCGTCCATTTATTATTTAATATTTTCCTATATTTAGACCAGTCAGTTTTACTAAAATTGAGTTTATTAATGTTATGATCATTATTGATATGATGCATTAGAGAGATAGACATTGAGTCTGGTTTGTGATCAGATGTTAATTCATTAATAGTACTAGGTTTCGTAGTTTGGATATTTTTGGTAATAAAAAAGTCAATTGTCGACCCATTAATTCTATTTGCTTCAAAACGAGTTGGTTCATCCGTGTATTTAATTTCACAGTTACGATTTTTATTGCTAATTAAAAATTTAAGTAAGGTATTGCCTGCTTTATTATTACTGTGGTTACCCCAGGCTTTATGTTTAGCATTTAAATCACCCCCGAGTATTATTTTGCTGTCTAGAGACATTATAGTTTCAAATTTTTCAAAGTCAATTTGGTTTTGCGGTGATGCATATACTACAACAAACAATATATCATTTAATTTAACAGCTAACAGTTCAATGTTTTTAGCATTGCTTATTATGTTAGTGGTAATACGTTTTTCTACAGAATTGTATTTCTTGTTAACTAGCAGCATCACTCCACCGCCCCTAGTTGAATTGACTCTATCATTACGATAACAATTATAATTATTAAACTTGATTGACTTTTTGTGATTTAGGTGAGTTTCAGTGATGAAGCAAACGTCAATTGATTTTCTAAATAGAAGCTCTTCCAGTTCATATTTTTTATGCATTATTCCATTCGCATTCCAATTAAGTGTATTTATTTTATTAGACTTATCCATTATTCCTTAAATTTTTTATCATTACTCTTGGTAGATTCAGTCATTTTATTTGCAGAACACGCTTTAATTGATGTTTCATTTTTATCACTAATGACTTTATTTTTTTCAATGAGTTTAGTTGGAAGATTTTTTGGTTTTATGACTGGTAGGCTTGCCTGATTATCACTGACGATTGCCTCATCAACTTTGACTTCTGTCGTAATGGTATTATTAGGTTTATCATCTATTATTTCAGTTTTTTTCTTATTGCTAAGGTTCTTAGAGTCTAGTAAGAGTCTGCTAAATTTATTATCAGGTAATTCGTTATTCACTGATTCATTCATTAGATTTATAATAATAAATTTCAAGATTTCTATTATTTTATTTAAGGCCTCAACCGGACACTCACATAATGTTTTCACTATTTTGCTCACTTCACTTGTGCAATAATTTTTATTTTTGTCACTAGTCACATCATCCTCCCAGATGTTCTCTGACCATTGCTGTTGGGTCTCGTTCTTGCTCTTTGATGGACAATTACATAGACATGTACCAGTAGATTTTACTGCAGCTGCGTACGTGTTGGCACTCTCATTGCGAGTGGTACTTTCAGTGTGATTGTTACAAACGTTGTTAGTCGAATAGCTATTTCTTGCTTGTGTATGTAATACTTTTGTTTTATTTTTGTTAGTGTTGTTCATTTTATTATTGATACAGCTGATGTAAAGCAGGGCACTTTTCATCATTGGCCATATGTTTGTCGCCACAATTATGGCATTTAATGTTAGGACTATTAATATCCAGAGAACATTGTTTAGTTTCGTGCTTACTTGCACATATATTTCATGCATATTGTAATGCGATGGCAATTGCTTTTGCCGTGACCAAACTTTTGGCAGTTGAAACACTGAGTTATTTTTTGCTTCTTAATATATTTTTCCCATGTGACCACTATGCATGAAATATATTTGATTTTAATTATTTCTTTCAGATCTGATAAGCTATCTACAGTTATTAAGTATGTAACTGTGTTTAGATTGTTATTTGTTTTTGCTCTAGGCATGTAAATGCTATTTGTTTTGATATTATGTCTGAGTATTTCATTAGATATTACTTCAACCGGCAGAACTGGTAGACCTTTCAACACAATTTTCGGTTTTATTTCGCTTTTGCGTGCATATGTATGAAACTCGGCTCCCACACTATTCAGCACTTCAATCATTTTAGCATGAGCTTCAATTTTCTTTGGGATTATTGTGACATGTTTGCCGTTGCATTTGTACGTAACTTCTAAGTTTTCCTTGTTAATCAATGATTTTATTTGAAGCAACGTGAGTTTATTATTCAGAGTAACGACCACTGGCGGTTGTTTGTAGTCCTTTGAGGAATGTATTTGTTTTGATTGACTTGATCCAAGATTAGAGCTGCCGTCTGAAGTATTGCTACTTGTGTCTGTTTCTAGGTTATTATCCGAGAATATTTCATCATCGTCTTCGTCATATGCTTTTCTCTTACAATTAGAGGATGGATTATCGTTGGTTTTGTTATTTGCTCTTTTGCGTTTTACTGAACCTTCATGAATTAAATGATCTTGATTATATTGAGGTACACTAACACGTTCCGTGTTCTGAGGAATCACATTGGTGCCATTAAAGGGCGTCCCAACAGACCCCATTAATTCAGAGTCACTAGTATGAACAATGAACTGTTTTTAACATAAATTATATAATAATACTAGCTGACCCAGCAAACGTTGTATTGCCGTATAAGTTATTTCTAGTGAATATTTCGGTATAGTTAAATGAAAAATAACGAACTTATTGTAAGTGTGTGGTGATGTGTTATGACTGAAAGAGCAATGGAGCGCTGTGGATGATGACGGCCTATGAAAATAATACACGAACCATTCATTATTTTAATTCATTGTGCTTTATTGACTTAACTAATATATCCAAAATTAAATATCTTAAATGTTATATATACATTAAAAAATATGATTAATATTTGCTATTACTAATTATGACAATTAAAAAAAAAACAAATTAATTTCCAAGTGCAACGGAGTGTACAATATTTTTGGTTAGTCTGTCTTTAGCCAGCACAAACAAACTGGATGGTTTGCCCACTCGAAAGCATGCCACGTATAATTGTCCGTATGAAAAACATGGTTATTCTTAACTATTACTATTGCTCCGAACGATGTCATTTGGAAACATGAATTGAATGTACGTATTGACTCCAGGAACAGGTTAGAATCAGGATCCGTGCCGATGAGTGAACCGTTCAATAGTTCAGGAGGTGTATCAATGGCAGGTAGTTGCACCTTTCTTGACGCGCAACACATCCCGTCTAGCTCATTTTTGAATTTAAAAGCATTACAATGCGGACATTCCTAGCGCATGGCACCAATTACCACTTTTGAATGAGCATAATATTGAATATCGGGCTCATACTCAAATGCTAGACGCAGAAATAAATCAGATGAAAATGCTCGATGTACTTGTTGGTCATTTGCTCTGTGTCTTTCAACTATGAAAAGACGTGCTTGCCCTAGCGGATCCGTTCATACCGATTTGACGGTATGAATGTGAATTTTCCATACCAAGTTTATACCACTTGTGTACTGGAATTTTATACGACATTTATACTGACATTTGACCAAAATAAATACCAGAATATTTTCTTGGGTGCTGCCATCTGCTGAATATAACTATAACTGAGTATATTTTTGGTATATTAAAATAATTCTAGTATGAAATCGGTATGAAAACGGTATGAAAACGGTATGGTATGAAATTGGTATGAAAACAGTATGGTATGACATTGGCATGAAAAAAGTATGAAAACGGTATGGTAAGAAGTAGGTATGAAAGCGGTATGAAAACGGTATAATATAAATTTTGTGTATTCTCAGCTAATCGCAATTCTAGTACATTAATGGTATGAAATTATCTTACATTCAATTATTTATATTACATTCAACTATTAATATTAAATTTAATCATTATATTAATTCAATTATATATATTGTTATAAATTTTGCAATCGAATCAGAAAAATGAAATTACATTTAACTGACATATTCTTTTGGTAATGCCATTTTTCATGATAAACAAATATGCACGGACCACACGATTAATTTTATGTTCTATTTATTTAATTGATAAGATATGAACACATTTTTGCTAAATGACAACTGTCAATTTTTTTCTCAAAACTGTGTGTTTTTTATAAATAAAAAATAGTAAAAAATAGTAAAATAAAGCTTTTTTGAATTTATTAATAAATGCCAAAAAATATACTTACATACATACATATATATTTTGATTTTGTTTAGCTCAACCACATCCGATTCTCATCGATATTAAAAATGATAAACACATTATTTACATTTACGGCCCAGAACCAATTACTTATTTACTATAAGATATAATTCATCTATTAAATGGAATTATTTAGTACAATATAATAATTATCATCAATAATTATACAAAGGTCATTCAATAAAATTTTAATATACGATCCGTGATTTGAAATAATCCCATTAATTCAGTTCAAAGTATATATGATGCATTCATTTCGTAAGCGGCCTTTTTGCTGCATTCACGATATGACCTTGGTATACAATAAAAACTATTTCCGACATGGTGTGAAATTGGAATGATTTCAATATGAAAACGGTATGGTATGAATTTGGTATGATTTCAGTATGAAAACGGTATGGTATGAATTCGGTATGATTTCAGTATGAAAACGGTATAGTATGAATTTGGTATGATTACAGTATGGAAACAGTATGGTATGAGTTTGGTATAATTCCAGTATGAAAACGGTATGGTATGAATTTGGTATAATTCCAGTATGAAAACAGTATGGTATGAGTTTGGTATAATTCCAGTATGAAAACGGTATGATGTGGACTAAAATGGAACTAAGAAATAAATTTCAGGTTATGTTTGTGGTATATTTTCAGTTAAGAAGCAGTATATTTTATTCACAATCATACGGTATGCTTGCTGTATAAATATAGTATGAACGGATCCGCTAGGGTGTCTTTGTCGTACTCTTATTTGCTCATTTCGTTCAGCCCGTGTATCTCCCAATTGTACTTGATGCAATCACGCAATGACCACATGCGCATTAGTATTATCTTGCTCTTTTTATTCTTCTGTTCTTCGGTCTCTTCTATTTAGCATAAGTGCAGTTTGACGTGTTTGACGACCCAAAGAAGCCCCTCTGCGTTTCGTTGGCATTGTTCACTGTTCAAAACACGCATAAATAGAACGAATTGAATTAGTTAATAATGAAAAATAGAAAAGTAATGCATACATATACATTATTTTTGTTACATAGTGTTCCCCTTAAGGTTAAACTTTTTTTTTTTTTACCGACGGCTAGATTCGAACTCTGGTCGCCCGCGTAGCATGCGAGCGCCTAGCCCTGTACGCAACTCCACTTCTTAATATGCATGTACACATATATAATATTTAGTGCATATCGTGTGTTTAATTTTATTATTTAACTTACCTGTTACAATATTTCTTTTATATGATTCTTACAAAATTTTGCACACATTGACTTAAATATTATTATTATACTGTCGTTTAATAATAATTCAACAAATGAGAATAATTTATACTTGTAACACAGTAAAAGTTGTAAGCGTGAGCTCGTGACACGTGTCGAGTACTTATGAGGTTATATGAAATCACTTAATTAACTAAACGTGAGAACTACACTCAAAATTGATAAGGAATAAATAATTACAGCCCTGCAAATTAATAATAAATTTACTTGAGAATTACACTCAAATAGTGAAATGATAATTGTAAACTTCACTACAACGATCGATGCACAAATAATAATGGCCGAAAACTGTGTAGGGAGTGAGAAAAGGCTTCTAGTTTGAGGGGGGATATTTCACCCCTGCTCGGTGCTGTTTACTGGGTGAGAAGTGACCCCTAGCGGCCTAGCGGGGATAACTGATAGAGTTATAATTGATCAGTTATCGACCGGGGTTGAAAATTATTAAATTACTAATATCTCTATTAAAAAATAGGGGTTGATTGTAGAGGGGTGAAAAATTAGGGTTGTATGTATTTTTAATGCCACATCATAAAAAAATTAAAATAAAAAATTTTGTCTAAAAAATATAAAAATGAATTTTTGGGTGAACCACCCTCAACAGTTAGGGGTGTATAAAATAGTTAACAACCTATTCTTAGACCTATTGAGTATACATATAAAATTTTATCAAAATCGGTCAAGCCGTTTTGAAGGAGTATTATAACTAAATTTGTGACAGGAGAATTTTATATATTAGATTACTACTGACTGATATTCAGTTGCTCGCGCACCGCCTCATATAGCCCCGGCGCCCGGCGGGCTTCTCCCACTTCGCGGCGTACGTTGCACATCCCCCACTGGCCTCGCGGTGCACAGTGGGAGACATACGGTTCGGTACAGTGGTGGAAACTGGAACGCGCTCGTTCCCCCACTCGGTTGGTCGGGCATTCGGACTCCCGGGGTCCTGGGTTCGATCCCAGTCCGGACGTTTTTTTCTTTTTTTTTTTCCTTTAAAATAAATAGATATGTCTCCCCAATGGCGTTGCCGACACCAGTGCATGATTTCACTGGCACCGACTAGCCATGGGGAGTTTTACTTTTCGTGTGCGACCTAAGTCGTCACAAGTGGGCGCATAACCATTTTATATTTGAATTTACTATGTTTATGTTTGTATTGTTTCCACTTTCTTCTCTATCAATACTACTGGTTTTACTATAATCATCCATTTTACACCCAAATAAATTCACTCATATTTTTCTCATAGTCATTTTATATTTCATGCCTTTAATTTCAAACAATGAAGATATACACAATAAGTTTTGAATGAGGCGACCCGAGGCAAACGATAAGTGCGTCCAAAGAGATGTTAATCATCGAGATTTTTTTTTTGTACATCATCCGTTTTGAATATACTCGAAAAACTTGGATGAGAATCTCCTGATATCATTGATTATTTATTTCATTGAATCTTTAATGTATTTTTTTTTATCCATCAAGATTCTGAGTCATCATTTGCTCACAAGATTTTACATACACATCAGCGCCCATAAACAAATGCCCTGATAAACCATGATGGCTTTTTTGTTTTTATTTTTTTTTCATTTTTATAACATTGTTTTTTTTTCGAACGTACGGTAATGTGGCCATTATCGTACTGGGGCAACACTGGAAAAATTCAACTTTATCTACATCGGCAGTTATACTTTTCTTTTCCCTCCGCCGGAGTGAAAAGTGTTACTCCCATGTAAACGCTACATGAAACGCATGGATTTCTCAAACTGACAGGTCAATGTTAGTATATTTATCTGTCAAAAATTTGTTTGCCAACAACCATAACCAACAACTTTATAATTAATTTTTCGCAACCACCTCAGTACAATTATGGCCTCATTATTGTACGCTTGAAAAAAAATAGTATATTTCATTTGGAGGAGAAATGACTTTTCATGGCTTGCGTTCTGTTATCGGCCGCCTCACTTCGTTCGACGCACAAACTCAGGTGCACCTGTAAAGTAACATTTCTCCTTATGAAATAATATACTATTATTTTCTCCATTTCGATGATTTCTCCCTGCTTCCAATTTTTTTATAAATATTTCCTTTCGCGTTCCTGAATCAATGCGACTGCTCTCGAAATACATCCATAGTAAAAAATTTTTCATAAAAGTGGACAGACGACACTGAAGATTTTTGTCGTCTGTTCTTCACGCAGATTTATTATCGATTTTCAACACGAGAATTTGTATCGAAGCAGGAAAATAATTTTGCGTGAAATGAATAATATGTTATATTGAATTACACACAAAATTTTTGTCTCTCAGACTATATACATTTAGAGTCGACATATTTTCAATTTTTTGTGAGTATTTAACACGTATATCATCGGAATTGAATAGAGTTACATGAATTATGGGTTAATTGTTTCAACATCATTTTCAGGTTGAATTTTTGGGAGAAAAATTTTAATACAAATTCTGGGTGGACTTTCACAAAATTTTTTGACTGTGCATTACAAGTGGTTGAAAAATATAATGTTTTATAAAATAAACATTTTTTTTTTTCATTTTTTCTTCATAACCAATTAGTATCTGATGACATATTGCTTTTCTGCGCGTTATACTTTTCTACGCTGCACGATAATAAAAACCAACTCTTCAAAACCGCTTGAGAAGTGGATCTCATAAACATATTTTTTATTTCCATTTGATCGTATTATAGTAAGCATAAAAGATAGAAGGGCTTGTTCTTATTTGTTCAAGTACATTATGATTGAAACAATTAAATACTTGTGACTATATATTATTCAGGCGCATTTTTAAGTGTTGAATAAATTTCATAGGAAATAAAAGTACAAAAATTTCGTATCAAGAACAAACATGATTAATTTGTTTATGATATAGTTAATATTTATAATAGAGATGACCGTATGTATGTTTTTTTTTCAGTAGCTGCATGCAGATGGACTACTTGAAAGTATTTTTCGATTAACATATAAAAACAAATAGACTAGGGAAAAAAATGAAAACAAGGGAATTGATAAATGAAATGGGAAAACGAATTTTCATTATTATATTTGTTCCTATTCCAATTTTGTATTCATCTTCAACATTCTCATTAACTCAATTAGTTCTCATTTTTGCTTCTACATCATCATAATATACAAAACGTTGATACTCTTTTGTAATTATCTTATCTTTTTTCCTTATATTCAAGTATTATTATGTATTATTATGTAGCGACAGTGACGCTAAAATTTGTTTTGAGACGTATATACAGATCATTTGTTTACATATATACTTTTCGCGACCAAATAAGACTTTACAAAGTCTTATTTCGTCGAAAAATATCAAATATAACAGAAATAAAAATGAAAAAAACAAATTTTGAAGCTTCGATATCTCGAAAACTAAGCGAGATATCGAAATTTTTTAAGTATTAAGCTAAAGTATTCTCATTAGGATGGTCCAAAAAAATAAGAGTTTTTTATTTTGGGCTCAAGTATATGTTAATGGATACGAAATAAAGATTTGCTGAATTTTTTCAAGCAAATCGGATAGGGTTTTAGAGGTCGCGCATTTATGGTATTTGAATAATGAAAATGTAGCTTTTGCCTTTTTTTGATCCTGGTGTATCACATGAGAACAAAAAAAAAATGGTTTATGCAGTCAAGCGCGTGGTGAAAAATATAAATTCATAATCTGAATTAAACGCGTGGAAAGAGCGTGAATTACTACACGATTTTATTTTACAAAATACGATTTCTTTTTTTAGCAGATTTGATATCAGTATCGAATTTATCGATATAGATCCATCATTGTAGGATTCAAATCAAAATTTTTGGAATGTAAGACGTCGTGTTTCTTTTTTGAAATTTTTGAATGATCCTGCTGAAAGGGGAATTTTCCTCATGATCACATTCAATTCCATTCTGACAAAATATGAGGAGCAAAAACAATATTTGCTCCGCGTTGTTCAATAAAACCGACGAATACAACCATATCACCTTATATCAATAAACAAATGATTAGTTTTAAAAATAATGTCTTTCATGCATCCATAAATAATCAGTAAAGTTCTTAGTTGTATATTCTCATGTTTGAAATAAAAAATAATAATTATTAACTCTTGACATTATTCAATTACGCTTTATGTTAAAAAAATATAAAAATCGCTCATTGAAATGCCTACAAAATATGACGAAATATGTGAAAATAGTGTTTCAAACTGTACTTTACACACAGTTACGTATTGATTACTACGTATTTGAGTGTGTAGAAGCAAAATGTTACGTCAGTAATGAACAATTCGTACGAATCAGCATAAAGTATGCTGAAAAACATAAAGAATGCAAAAAAAATCATATTTTAGACTTGCCCGACCTCTAAATAGTATCCGGTTTGATTGAAAAAATTCACAAAATTTTTATATAGTATCTAGCCCAGCCATTTGAGCTAAAAAAAGGAGTCAACATCGAAATCAAACGGAATAAGCTGAATTTTTGTGAAAACCTTTATTTCGGCATTCTAAATGTTGTCTCAGAAGTCTCTTATCGTCACGTGTGAGCGTTCTTAAATATCCGAGGTCAAATGTCACGAAAATCAGTTTTTGGAAATATCTCGCTTTCTTTGCCTCGAGTCCTATTCGCAATTATTGTAAAAGTTATAGAGTATGAAATTCTCTACAAATTTTGTCTCAAACAATTTATTATACGAATAATAGTTTTTGAGATAAAGTGCAAAGACTGTGGAGCGCTCAGTTATGCATGCTATAGCACTAGGTCAATCATGAATGGGAGTACACGGTACGGGTTTTCAACTTAATTATTTATTGAATATTAGATAATCATCTATTCAATGAATATTATTTATGAATATTACCTATATATCAAATAGTCATTTAATTATATATTCATAATATTACTTACCTTTTTCATATAAATATTAATGTAATTGAATGAAGTATTTTAAGTATATTTTCATTATAATTTCATGAAGGACAATTGTATTTCATTTTGGGATAGTATGAATTGATGTCTTCACAGACTCAAAATTTTATAAGTAAGAAAAAAATGTAGTATTTCTGTTTTAAATGTGTAAACTCATAGACCCGGATATGACTTTTAAGATTATACCTGGAAATACAGATCATTTGTTCAGATGGTGATGACTCTGTAATTGTTGAGCAATCGGGAGAAGAAGACGACGAAGAAGAAGAAAAAAACTAACTTCGTTACTAATTAACTATTAACAGTAGAAATTTAATTACAAATGATCGCTAAATAAAAACATTATTAACAAAAATACCAAATTTTTTTCCTACTTATTAAATTTTGAGTCTGTGAAAACATCAATTCATACTATCCTAAGGCAAGTATACGGTTTCCGTGGCGCCGCCAAATGACGATGCATTTTTGTAGAACTCGACGAAATAAGACGTTTTTGAAGAATAAAAAATTTCGATATCTCGCTTAGTTTTCGAGATATCGAAGCTTCAAAATTTTTTTTTCTCATTTTTATTTCTACGTTATGTTTGATATTTTTCGACGAAATGAGACTTTGTCAAGTCTTATTTTGTCGAGGAAGGTATGGATGTAAACAAATGATCTATATGTACGCCTCAAAACAAATTTTACTGTCACAATCGCACTAGGAAATGAAAATCAAACTATAAATGTAAGAAGACACAAGATTCCTGGAATTGAAAATTTTGTGTTTACATACTATTTGTTTACATTTAGGAATCTCATACCCCAAGTGGGAGAAATCTTATACCCCACTTGGATACAGGAAGAATATGAACAGAAATGCACTACGTACATGATTTGTTTACATATAAATTCATATTTGATATTTTCGATCATTATAGTGTTGTCTTCAGTAATAAGTGGTCTATCTATATTTCGTTTGGAGTTAAACTTTTTGCAAGGCACAAAATGTCAGGTAAACATCCATCATTACATAAAGATTTGGATAGTTTTAATGTCTATGTATCTTTTAACAAGTTAATTGGTAGTTAAGATCAAACTATTTCTTTTTTGGAAGAAATAGGCTTGATACCTTCACGCAATTCAACTCCACCACTATGTTGTGAACTTTTTCATAAATTTTTTCATAAAATGTTTTATCATTTCATAAATTAATTTGTCATTGGCGAAATCATCAAAATTAATTTTAATTTGTTTCTGGAAAATACTATCTCTTCAAATTTATTCAAGCCCCCCCCCCCCCCCCCCCCCCGGCTTCGCCCCTGGACCCCACTCTATATTTACACACATACACATACACTCACACACATGCGTACATACATACATACGTACAGATTGTTTGTTTACATCGAAATAAGACTTAACAAAGTGTTATTTCGTCGAAAAATATCGAACATAACGTAGAAATAAAAATGAAAAAAAAAAATTTTGAAGCTTCGATATCTCGAAAACTAAGCGAGATATCGAAATTTTTTATTCTTCAAAAACGTCTTATCTCGTCGAGTTCTACAAGAATCAATTGTCATTTGGCGGCGCCACGGAAACCGTATAATCCCCTTATTATTTATATGAATAAAGTAAGTAATATTATAAATACAATATTGAACGACTATTTTCGAAAACACGCGGAAAAAATTTATTCTGAACCGGAGCAAGTACAATTTGCATGTATTATGATACGCTGAATTCAAATTTTTAGTTTATTTAATTCAGAAACTTCATCAAAAAGGGTTAAAAGCAGAAAACCGTGAATATTCGTAGAAAATTACACTAATCGGCTTGAAAACACGCGGATAAGTTTATCCTGAATTTGAGCAGGTACATTTTTCGTGTATTTTGATGGCCTGAATCAACTGTATATATCAACAATATAAAATTACTGATTATCCAATTTCTGAGCCGTATTTCAAAAAATTCAAAAACCATTTATGGTATCTAAGCCCAGAAAATGTCGCTATGTCCTTCTTTGACGATGAAATACCAAAGACTATCAAACAAAGAATGAATACAGCTTTGAACGAAGAAAGTAATTCAGTATTTGATCTACCAAAGAGATTTTTTCTACATAAAGAGGAAGATCTGGCAGTCATCATGGATAAGGAAATCAACTTCTTCGTCACTACACAAACTATGAACTTTTTTGACAAATTTGATATTGATAAAATTTTTTTGGAACAGATGTCAGTACTTGAGATAAAAATAAAGAATATCAGCAAAGTAAAAAATTTATTCAAGATTTACAAGTTGTTACCGATGTATCTGAAAAAGCAGTTCATTTGTGCGAAGAGTACTTCAAAGTTCTGACTGGAAATGAGGATCAGAAACAATATCTGTTGAAAGTAGTATCTGAATACAGGAAAGAATATCCAAATTCTAAAAAATCAGCTTTAACGATTAAGCAGAGAATCGCTTGATCGAAATTTTATTGACAGATCATAGCTTACTCTTATCTGAAGAAACTGTATGAAAAATAATATATTCAAATGAGATACATAATGCAATTTTAGCTTATGTAATGGAGTTCACGAATAAATAAAATTCCAAATTCGGATTTGACGTATCAAAAACAGTGTTAACAACAACGTTTTTCATCCTATTTAATGAAGTTTCAAGCCAAAATAAACTTCGGGTTCCAATTCAGGGCATCAAAATACATGAAAAATGTACTTGCTCAAATTCAGGATGAACTTTTCCGCGTGTTCCCAAGCCGATTAATGTAATTTTCTACGAATATTTACAGTTTTTCGCTATTTAACCTTTTTTGATGAAGTTCCTGAATTAAATAAACTAAAAATTGAATTCAGCGCATCAAAATACATGAAATTGTACTTACTGCAGTTCATAATAAATTTTTTCCGAAATTTTTCAGCCTAATTAATCTATTTTTTCGGGATTTTTTTATGGTTTTTCACAATTGTACTCTATTTAATGAACCTCCAGGGCGAAATAAACTTTGGATTCGGATTGAGCATCTCAAAATACATAGAGATGGTAGGTCGGTGCCGTCAAAAATTGTAACCGCATCTTTCCTATGTACTGAAATCATGTACTGAAATCGTTCTTTTTGTTCTAATACTTGTAACTTTGCGAAAAATGGGCTGATTGGGACAATTTCTTTCGAAATTTTTTTTTTTACAACACTTTCAGCATATGAAATCAAAAAAATTTTCAAAATCGTATAACTATAAAATTTTCAAATTTTAATTATAAAATGTTGATTCTCACAAAACTCGTAGAGATCGATTTTCTTGAAAATTTTTTCTGAAAAACTGTCTCCCATCCCGCAACTTTTAAGCCTAGTCCCTAATTGATGGGAAAATGAGATCTATTTTTTTTTCGAATTTTTAATGTTTCATGTTCAGTGAGAGGTGATATTTTTTTTCAATTTTTGTTTTTAGATACAGTACTAGAAAAAAAAACAGTATGGAAAATTTTGAATTCGTATTCTCACACGATTTTCGAGCTCTGAACATTAAATGTTGATTTTGGAAAAAACGTAGCAATCGATTTTCTTCAAATTTTCCTTCAGAATACTGTCACGCATCATGCGACGTTAGGATTTATGTTTTTTCGAATTTAAAAATTTTTTCATGCCATTTTTTAAAAAAAAATCTTGAAATCATAATACTTTGCATCAAAGTTACTTCCGAGGGCTATGTGTCACGTAATAATTATCCGTTAGTTTAGATATTGATTGAAAGCGAAAGAAATTGGTCGAATATAGTACGCATCATATAAGATAACTTCTCCTAATTAATTAACATTTTCTCACACGTTTGAATTATGACTTATAAATTCAAGAATCTGAAGAAAATTAAAAATTTAAAAATTTCTTTATTTTCAAGGTGTCAAATATTTGTATTCGGTTTTTTTCTAATAACCATTTGTTAGGTCCCAAGTGACTTTTCTCCATATTTGTGACGTCACGCACATGCGCTTTTTTGGCGCAGCGCGCTTCCTTCAAATAAATATTGTCGCATCTCGAAACATGTTGTTATTTCAGTAATTAATCTAATTATTTTAAAACCTATAATATTCAATATTTTTTATATGATATCATATTTCCTCTATTTTGTGTAATAGTAACTCTTATTTCAGAAATGATACCTATTTTTAACTGAATATGAATACCGAAATCACATGAGAACTTCCCGTAAAAATCGCTTTACGGCCAAATAAAAAGAATTAGAGCCGCGGATAGCTTTCTCACAATAAAATATTTATTTTGTCCATCGTACGAAAATTGAAACTTAGTTAAAACTTCTATTGATTCGACTCTACGACTTTTCCAAGAAACATTGTTAACTAGTATCAGCAATTTGTAAAGTACCTCTACTCATTAAACTGTTCGACCAATGAAACTTATCCTTTCGTCATAGTTTCAACAAATTATGAAATTGTTAACTTAAATCCAACCAATAGAAAATAACGTTCAAAATTGCTGACGAAAATATTCAAACTTAAGTACAATTCGTCTATAAAACCTAAAGCGCAACGAATCATATTCAGTACTGGATCTACACCATCAATACGACTACGACAGCTCTCTGTCTATATCATCTAAAAATATATCAGTTCATGAATACCTTCGAGTACGACTTATACAAGTTCTCGATTACGTTCAGTTACAACAATCATTCATGAGATTACATCAGTTCAAGTTCATAAATTTCGAAATCCCGTAAAGCCAGTAATTCATAATCTTTTTTCAATTCATAATTCATAAGTTATTCAAACGTGTAAGAGAATCCCGAGTCGAAATTTAAGTTCTATTTTCAGCTTCTAACTCCTCCAGTATGGAGCAGTTAGAAGTAGGAAAGCAGGGCCTAACGCAACGTTGCTTCCAATGTGATTTAGATGCTCCTTTACGCCTGCAAATGGAAGAAATTTGGATTTCTTCCACTTGCAGGCGCAAAGGAGGATGTGTC